>CM060894.1:83435000-83692500 GCA_030762935.1 Hymenopus coronatus
ATCTATACAATAAACACGCACACACTCCCACAACCATACTTACATACTTATGGGGGATAGGGAATGACTCTAGCTGAAGAAAAATTCCCCACCCCAGCTGGGTATTGAACCTGGAAACTGTAATTTCTCTATAATCCAGATTAACTGTCAATTCATATTTATATATCCTGTTGTACGATGCAGTACATAGCTATACTCAAATGTTTAGAGAGCGTATCGCGGGTTTCCGTGCTCTTTACATGAAGCATTAAATAACAACGAATAACGACTTCGGTTTTGAGAAAAAGTATTTGAAAATTCAAACCAATGAAATATAAATAACTGAAATGGTTAAGGGAACAAAATAAAACAAATAACAAGCAAAAAAGATACATAAATTGTGCCATTTAAACAAGGTCTTTGGTTTTACTTTCTCTTTTGCGCAATGTACCCACCCAAATATTCTATATAGAGATTTCACCGGAAATACATAGTTTGGATTCCTTGAATCTAAAAAAAGCATTTTAGGAAAACGTTCGTTTGTGTGTGTGCGTGTGTGTTGTATGTGAATAGTATAGATCAGAAACGAAAGTGGTTAAATACCACACTTGATACTTAGTAATTTGGGCACTTCCAGGATGCGATACGAAGATCTTGGAGAAAATACCCCGTACCCAAAACTAAGTTTTTTATCATGGAACATTTTTCGAAAAAATTGATTTTCTCAAAAATAGCTATGGCGTTTTTTAATTAAAATAGCATATGTTTAATATATGTTTATGCTAAATGAAATATATGTATATATATTAATATATATATATATATATATATATATATATATAAAATTGTTCGGTAATAGCTCTGAAATCTTGCCCATTTTGGATGACTTTTGCATAACTGGTAAATCATAAAAATAGAGAAAATCTTGCTGCAGAAAAAATATAGATCTTGTTAAACCAACAATTTATATCAATTACATTTTGTGTGTGAAGTTAACCGTTTCCGATATATTTCTAATTATTCGTTTCTATTTTAAAATACTTATGCACTTCTCAAATGGAAAATCATTATACATTATACCCTAATCAAAGAAGACGCCATGTTAATGCATCAAGCATCAATAATCTGAAAGATTTGACTATTACTTTAATCTAATATATTCCATTTTTCCCGAGTATCTACAAGGAAATACATATGTAATAAAAGTATTCCTTCAAAAGTTTATATCGATAAGCTGAAGTAGGGAAATAAGTTACTGTAAGAATAATTTGTTGTAGAATAGGTAGAGAAAGTTGTATAGTATGTTTCTGAATGCATTATATATGTTATATGCACACGTGGAATAGCCTAAACTAGAGATTATTATGACTCAACATCATCAACGCCGACCTTCAGGGAGCCAGGATCGGAGCAGGAACCGGATTCGTTTGGTTGAAGATTACTTTATTGACATAATATGGCTGCTATATATCCCTAAATATGGATTTTTCTACTTTTATGGTCTTTTTCCGCACATTGCGCATGTTTATACGGTGCCAGGAAAATGGTGCCTGTGGGAGGAGATTTCAATGCCTTTGGGGATCCCAGTTGAAGGCGCCAGAGAAAAACTAATGGTGAGTGACTGGCGGAGGTCGATCTGGTGGTCCAAAGCTCTGGAACCGCTCCAGCGTTTGTCCGCCGCGATAGCGCCTCATATAGTGATATCACTTTGCCCTTTGTGCGACTAACTGGAAATTCTTGGAAGTAGAGACCTTTATCTTTAATCGGTATTTGCTTTATGATGCCCTGACAGAGACTTTTCAGCAAAAATGTCCACTACCGCAGTCTAGGTGCTAGAGGATCAGCCCACAGTGGTTGGCGGAGGTAGGTCGTCTTCTTCAACTGCATGGTACACTTCCACAGGTCCTTCAAACCTCCTGTGACAGCTCCTTTAATAAAAGAGCCAAGAAGAAATTGAGTTTGCGCTTTAATTTCTTAGACGCACGACAGCTAGAGATAGCTAATATTCGATTGATTAGGCCAAATGAGGTTTCCACTGAGGTACCATGCTTTACTACTGTAGAATAATACGCAGTGTGCCAAAATTAAAGTCAAACGACCAACTGAGCCCGATACCTCTAATAATTAGGATGATTGTTACCAATTAGCTAACAACCACTTGACTATGTTGAATCAGTGCCTAACAGCCTTTCCAACTGAGTGGAAGACTGCTCGCCTAATTCTGCTGGAGAAAGCAAATCCACATGATAGCGTTGTATTCTATCCCTCCATAAGTTTAACCAATATCTTAGGTAAGCTCCTGGAACTTGTGGTATTAGCCAGATCGAAAGAGAATATTGCCCAGAATGACTTAAAGGGAGGGTTGGCCCACTTTATCTGCTCTACGGAGGGTGTAGGAACTCGCAGAAGAGGCGAAGCTATTAATGCTGGTAAACGACAATTATTGCGTGGGCTAATATCTTTCGATAACACATTGCCTTTAATTCCACCCCATGATCCGGATTTCTTCGAGAACCGTCGGCTCGTAAAATTCCAGTCTATCTCTAAAATATACGATCCAACTATTTGGACGATAGCTTACTTCTTTTGGATGCGAATGACTCCCTCGAGTGACGCGTGCGGCACATTCAGGATTCGGTCCTGGTCTCCAAGTTACGGATTATATGCTATGGCGATGCTCTGAGAATCCAGCTATCGCTTATGCTGATGACCTAGTCAACGCCGCTATGGAATCGTGTCAGTTAATCCATCATAAGACGGAGGACGTGCCGGAATGTCCACAGTATAGGGGCCTTTCAGTGTTAGCCAGGAATCTGAAATATTTGGGTGTTTATTTGGACGGGAATTTATATATAGCTAACCGTGAGCGAAAGTCAGCAGAGAAGGCAGGACAAGCGACTGCCCACGTTAGTCGTTTAACGCCCAATTTAGCCAGCCCGAGGGAACAAACATGGCGCAGGCTCATCTCCTTGGTACAATTCGTTATTTTATATAGAGTACATGTGGAGTAACACCTTCAGACGTAACTTGTATACCACTAAGCTCCTGAGCGTCCCGCGGAAGAAGGTTACATACATCACTAGTGCCTACACATCCATGTCCATCAAGGCGTTGTTGCTACTTGCCTGGACTCTTACAATTGTTCTGCTGGCTGAGGAATTACTTTTGTTGGAAGAAAATGCCATTGATACGATGAAAGGTGACACCCCATTGGATGCTAAATGACAGGAACTTTGGGACGCTGAGGACCGGACTGTCCGTTGGACAAAACGATTGATCGCGGACGTTGCCCTTTGGGATAACCGTAATTGCCGGTGTGTGTATTTCTACCTTACCCAATTGTTGACGGGTCAAGACTGTTTTACTCCCTTTCTTAATTTTTTTTTTGTCTTAAGCACTACGTCCGAATGCTAATACTGCGATACTGAGGATACGGTGAACTCAGGCTTTTTCATTGAGAGCCATCTGTGAGTTTTGACGTCCGACAACCTCATTCCTATTATGCTTCCCAGCGGGCGGAATTGGAGTATTGCGAGTGGATTGTCCCATGCGATTTTGCGCTGTAAACGAATGGAGATGAATGACCGCTCATTATTCTAATATAGTAGACTAATACCTTGATAATATAGAGCAATTATACTTTCCATTTTTAATCGTATCCCCTTGAAGTAATGCCTTTTAGGCTGTTCCAAGAGTAATTTAACATTGATTCTTTGCAAGAGCAGTTAAGCTAGTGGGAATCCAACTCGACAGCTGAGGTAAAAAGCTGCCCATATTGTTACATTAATACTGGTTAGAAACCAACACCGTCACTATAACCAACATGCCACCACCAACCATGATCCCCTCTGTCACTATCAGTAATATCACTACACCTACGAATAATGTTAGCATTAACATTAAAGCCACCACCCCACCACCGCCACTGTTGGCACTACCAACATTACTATTATTATCATTCTACAGCCGCCACCACCACCATCACCACTACTGCCATTACCATTATCTCACTACTGCCACCTATCACTGATTCTTTGCAGGAGGGGCTTTAGTTGGTGAGAATCCAACTCCCCGCTGTGATGTATTTCTAAGATTTTTCCCCTGCTAAAAAAAAAAAGGCCACAATATTAATACTGATACTGTAGCCACCAAAACCACATTTCCATCACTACCAACACCACCACCAATATTATCACCAACACTGTCCTACACTAATATCAGTCCTTCAACCACTATTACTACTGCTACTACTACAACAACTACAAGTTCCACTAGTTCCACTACTTCATTGGTCTTGTAAACCAAAATTAAGTCTTACTTTTAAAACTTCAAAGGAAAGAAATTCTTTTCATTAATTCCCAAAACTAATATTTTACTTTAAACTACCCTTTGATATTACTGCTACTACTACTACTACAACTACTACCACCACCTCCGCCGCCGCTCCTACTCCTCCTGCTGCTGCTGCTACCATACCAATATAGTGATTTTAATGATGTTGATGTTTGTGTCAATGGTTTTTATACAGGCGATAATGGCGGTAGCGATATTAACACCAGAATAATGGCACGAGTACTTTCAGTATAATAATTCAATGTTACATTTTGTTATAATTGTGCTCGTGGAAAACAAAACAAGCAGAAGTTTGACTGTTAGCTTATCTGCTCAACCTAATACTACCGTTAACGTTATAGGATAGCGTCTGTACCACCTCTTGGTAAAATCCCATAATAAATGTCATGATCATTATTTCATTTCGTATAAACTACTAAATACGCTAAAGTTGGCCGATTGTTGTAGTTGCAAATTAGCATTGCCGAGCTCATGAAATAATGGAAAACGTCATAACTTACATTACTGGAGGATAATAAACATTATAAAGAAATAAGAATGACGATTCGTCGATGAAATTGATATTTCAAAACTATATATGAATTTGTGATGCTCGTAAAAGGAATGATTTAACATTATTTTACTTTCCCTAGCATGTAAAGACAATGTACATAGTAAGTAGTTCCATATCATGATTTCACCAGAAATATAAATTAACACAATAAAAAGATATTTCTAGAAAAAGGTCCGTGTTTGTCTTTTCTAGGACAACATAACTCAAACACGAAAAGTCTGTTAAATACCAAACAGGGTATTTAAACATGGTCAAGCGATATTTCTCGCCATTTACTAATTCTTTAATTATCCTGCTGAAGGAAGATTGTACCAGTACCTTGACTGTGTCTGTAACATCAACAATAATTTTATATAGTATCTTAGCAATTAGCTTATACTGTCTGGTAGTAGCAAGGTAACCTCTAAATCTGGTGGTCTCGGGTTCGATTCTCGGCAGGAGGATGTTAATTTTTCTTTAGTCAAGACTATTCTCAATCTTCCTTGCATTTAGAAGTATGAAAGAGAAGCTATGTGTGCAACCGTGAGATCGCGCGCGTTATGTATGCTCCAGTTTCAAGAATAACGCAAAATTCAATGAATTATAATATTTTTAAAACATTTATACAGTCCCCTTTAACTTCTATGGTCATATTGGGGGCTTTGTTTCAGAAACAGTTGCAGGTTTTTCTCACCGAACTGTAGCATTTATTAACGTTAGTTGGCTCACCATCGTATATCAAACACACTCATTCCCTTTCACATGTATACTTCTAGGCTCTGAGAGATAAGGAATGATTCTAGATAAAGAAAACTGCAGCACCCCAGCCGGGAAACGAACCCTAGACCTCTGGACGAGCAGTCAGAATGCTATTACTTGACCGCAGAGGCTGTCCAACACTATTACTATGCGCAGTTATTGTTCCAAGGGCAAAGTCGCCGATAAAGTATAAAAGACAGTAGACAGGGTGGGAGGTGAATAAGTGTTTCAGGTAATTTAGTACTTACAGGCTTTTTTTTTCGCTATTTTCTAAAGTTATATTAATCAGGCAAAATCACGATGTTTTTAGGATGGCTATTATTCCCTATCAAACTGTTGTTTACGTAACAAGTCACACGACTGACCTTCCCCTGACCTCTGTCCTGTGCCCTGCCCATAGTTGGAGTGATATATGTATTCATGGCAGACATAGCTCAAGGTCATTCAAAACACAATCGACTCTGAAATTTGTGTTTCATATATGACAAAGCTATTGGACAAAACGAGATACACTTGTTATACTCATATTGTTTGTTCTCTATTAAATATAACATTATTTGCACCTATTCATCTTCCATCCTGTATAAGTGGACCCCCCCCCCCCCCCCCCAAAGTTACAAGAAGTTTATTTGTTTCAATGAGAAGCTTAGTTTCATGTAATTAAAGACATATTTTGCAGATCCCAAAGATTTACAGAGTTACCTAAAATGTTATTGAAAGTATCTACAAGCTGGGTGAAAAATTCTGAAATCTCTGCTTTGACTTCGCAGGTGGTTAATATAGATGAGAGTGTTCTTAGAAGAGCGATGAGTGAAAAGGTTGACCAGAGCAAAATATGAGCCCCCATGTACATTTAAAAATAAACATCTATGTGAAAGAAAGGATGAGAGACCGTTGCCCTGCTTCGTTCCGCGTGGTGGACACAATGTCGGTTGGACCATCCCCCATAACGCACGCCGAGGATGCTCCCCCGGATGTTCTCCACGCTGCCGTGAAGGAAAACGCAGTCACTCGTAACGTCCTCAGCTCCGGATCTCTGCTTGTCGAGCAACTGTAGCTTCTCTTCCTCAAGGTCACTACATGTCAAGCAGAAATCAAAATTACATATCCCAAGTCTTGTTTTCCACAAACTAAATTTGGGTAGTTTATTAAATTCGAATATAATATAAATAATCCTACCTTACTCCCAGGTACAAAGTTCCGGCGGTTACTTCTTTTGTTTGTGTGTTTACTTTCCCTACGATGCTAACAGCTCAAATAATAATAATAATAATAATAATAATAATAATTATTATTATTATTATTATCATTATTATTATTATTATCATCATCATCATCATTATTCGAGCTGTTAGCATCGTAGGGACAGATACAGAGGTCTTAGCAGCTTTGGTAGGCATAACATAAAATTAAATAATTAATTTGTAAAATGGGACGGCCTTTAGAATTTTAAACTAAACAATGATTTTTGTCTTGTCTCTAAAGGTAAATGTGTCAAGTTTGGTCGAAATCGGTGCAACGATGTGGAAATTATAATAAAAATACACACATACACTGAGTTTTATATATTAAGATTATCTACATATTTCATTATATATTTTACTACATATTTATGTATTAATGTTTTCTTAAATGCGTGTTTACTGAGATAAATAAGGTTATATTGATGTTACTTAATTTGCTATTTCTTCCAAACTGAGATTTCTGTATAAACAGCGACAATGCAGCCGCAGTGTGACATCTGTATGTCATTCAATTGCATTCATGAGAAATAATCATTACAAACTATGGTGTTTTTGCATAACCGTTTACATCAGTTACGAGAGGCGTTCAATAAGTCCTTAGAAAGTGCAAGAAATTACACTCGTAGCTCGAAAAAAGTTTGTATTTAGTAACTGTCGCCTCTTACTAGATGGCAGTTCAAGTTTCAGGTATATTCATCACATGGTTTCGTTGTCGAAGGCGATTGAACTAACGATCTTGTGCCATTTAGGAAGATGCTAAAAAGGGGGGTTTTGTATGGTGATTAACACTTTTATTTAAAAGACACCGAAAAAGATAATAGCCGAAATAGATGAAGTTCATGGAACATCTGCTCCTGCGTTTGCAACAATTTACAATTGGATAAATGAATTTAATCGCGGCTGTACACCCTCCAATGGTGAACTCGTTCCGGACGTCCAGTAGAAGTGACTTCCTCCAAAATGAGTCAGTATATGATTATGAATATATACCAAATCATTTAAAATTACATTAAAGACCAGATTTAAAGGAAAAGTAATTCATTTTACTCAACGGCCATTCCTTGTATTACCATAATATGTGAAGGGATGTGGCTCAGCGTTTCGTCTGGGATTGGCATTTGAGAAGTTGTGGGTTCAATTACCGCAACCGACCTCTCTGACCTCTCACTAGGCGAATGCTGGGGAGGTTTCTTCGTTTCCCCAAACTTTTTACCTCTTCATTTCATCTCCATTTCATTCCAACCGTATCTTTCAGGTGGTGGTGGTGGAGAATGAGCTTGGAAACGTAGCTCTTGGCGGCAGGATGTCTCTGGAGCTCTCTGTGGCACCAAGGGGTGTTCATCAGACAGAGGGCGCGGACTCCTATCGCTCCCCACATCGAGATGAATAACTTTTTGAACTATGTTAGGGACACACCACCGTGGGAGGGTCTTTCCCCCGCGATCCAGTTTCCTGCACCCTTCGACAACACTCTCATATGATTCTATCCTCCTGGAGGTCTGGCGCTATTTGAACCTTAGGTGGCAGAATGTACCAGCCAACCAGCCAGCCAGCCAGTCACCACAATTGTTGCTTATACTTCTCCACACTTTTTAGTTTTAAATTGATGTTCAGCTTAACAATTTTCATTATATTTAGTGAACACTTCAAATACTGTTCGTTCAACACGCAGGAGCAAAACAGCACAAAAATACCAGATTCTTCATAAATATAATTGAAGAAATTAAAAATGAATACGTGATACATATGTGGTATTTATTTCGTAGCACAGTGCACAATGAGATACTTCCCCAATTTGCTGGTGTAAATGAAATGTCTCTGTCCGATAAAATTTTCTCGTGCGATGAAAATGATCTTACGACATCGCAAAGTCACAGGATACATACATGTATGTACATAATACATGTGCATACATATTGATGCAAATATACTATTGAATTTCGTTTGATTGCAGTACTTCCTTTGCACTATATTAAGAAGGGAGGAAAGAAATACATGGTTTTGGGTAAACTGTTGTAGTATATGTAAAGGATACGCCTAAAACATTGCGGCTTTATGAGCAGATACATTTTATTGCAGTTGTTGGCAGGTGAGGGACGAACCCTATTTTAAATCATGTAGAGATGTAAATCTGTCATTATCTGCGAGTTACACCGATTGTCCATTAAGGGCCACCGGAAGAGATGTATATTGTCACAGGTGGCTTGTACAACTGACCGGACACTCCCACTGTTTAATTCCTGCCCCGCCCCGCGTTTAGCAGATATGCTCAGATGCTGGAAACAGATAACCTTCTCATGTTTCATTTCAGGCTTAGAGGAATCTAGGACAAACTGCGAGTTCTACTCTGTACATTACAGTGTATAAAAATCTGATGTGTTCCATTCACATGACTTTCTCTACATCTCTGCAATTTTTAAACATTTTATGCTTCTATTTACTTTCTGCTAATCGAGAAAAAATTAGCAGAAATAGTCTTATTTCTTGCTTTCTTGTAAGTAGAAGTGAAATAAGTACCATAGGTTAGAGTAATAGTCAAAATGTGACTGAAGTTCCTTTCTTTGTATGGACAGCAGTTCACAAAGTCCCGTATGAGAAAATTATAAGTTTTTTATAATAACTCCATGGCACGACAGCTCACGGGGAACCTTGGCCTAACACCCGGCCGCTGCGTCCCCCATCTCGGTCCATTACAGACGTCATGGATGGGGTGCAGTATTGGAGGGTGAGACGTGGTCAGCGCCTCGAGTCCCCCCGGCCGGTTAATGCGGTCCTCATGACCTGGCTACTTCTCCATCAAGTAGCTCCTCAATTGGCCCCCCCCCCAGGGACCTTACGAGGCTGAGTGCTCCCCGGGCCAGGTCTCCCAGCGGGGGAAAAATCCCCACGCTAGTACTGGGGATCGAACCCAGGTCTCCCGCTTGGTAAGTAGCAACGCTAAGGAGACGACCAGTTTTTTATAGTTGAAACCAAAAACAAGGAATATCCCAAAAGCAATCAACACCACGAAAAAAATGTATATAACATAAATTATGCGTTTTAAAGTGCATTTTCGAAAAAAGTTCCATGTAAAGGTGGGGTGGGGGGATTTTTCCCAAAAACTTCGTGTCGCATCCCTGGAAGATACTAAACTTAAATACCAAGTTTGGTATTTTACCGACTTTTCGTTGAGTTATCGTGTTCACAGACACACGGACACACACACACACACAAGGACCTTTTTGTGAAAATGCTTTTTTTGGATATAAGGGACTCTAAAACATATATTTCCGGTGAAATCTCGGAATCGAATTTTTGTGTGGAGTGCAATAGCTTCTCTATACATATGCGCATAGTGCGTGTAGAGAAAGTAAAAAACACTGAGCAGATACATTTACTTCCTCCACCACTTACATATTAGAGATATCGAGATTTCACCGCAAGCACAGTTGTGACATCTCCTGAATAAAAGACATACGCGCGTTACACGTTATATAATTTTCAGATTTTTAGGTATGTAATATGGAGATTTTCACATTACATTCCCTTTCTTCAAAATTAGCTGTTACGATTTCGACACAAATATCATATTGTAACAATGATGTCCGTATGCTGTCGCTATAAGTTCGCCATTGTCGACACCATGTTCTCCTCCGTTATCTCTACAGTGGTTTCCATTCCGGTTTTCATTTGTTCTTTTACACCCGTCATTTCGATCTTCATTTCCGCCTAAACCTTCTGTAATGTGGAATTCACTGTCATTTCATTTCCCACTCCGCCTATCTTCTCTAACAGCTTTTGAAGCATCTCTCCCATCTTCGCCTCTTAATCCCATTACTGACACCAGTGTAACAAATGGCTATATTAATTTAATAATTGGTAATAAATAAAGTCTCTATTCACTGCTGCAAATTATTCCCTCGATGTTGACGTAGATAGTTAACGGCTTGCACGCCACTGCGCTCTAGTCACTTACGACTCACTATAATTCAGTACAAACCGCTTTCAATTCGATCTGCTTTTATAGCTATAAAATTATGTCACAGAACTTTCTGGAAGCTTGTGGAAACCGGAGCTTCTGGAAGAATTCAGAAGCGCGTTCCGAAGCTTCATGTTACCACCGTGCCGCACTTGTTACGCATTCCAAAGTCTCCACCCGCGCCGACTCACGTACAAAAGTGAACCTGAGAGCGGCAGCACATGGATGGTACGTAACAATATTTTGACAAACTGTTATAAAGAATAGATGCATATCTTGAATTTCTTGCAAATAGCCTATGAAGTTCTGTTAATGCTGATTGAATTTTACATAATGTTGTACTACTAAGAAATCATAAGAAATAAAAAAAAGTTAATACGGGAAACATTTGTAGTTTATTAAAATACGGAGCACACGATTCGTGCTAAGGAATATTTTCTTCGTAACATTGGCTGTTTTCGAAATATTCCACATTGTGTGCTCACTTTTTGATAAGCGCAAGTACGCTATTTCAAAGATTCAATATGTTTGAGACAGAGCAGCAGTCAAAACAATGGAAAAAGATTGGTGATAGCACGCCTAAGAAGGAGGGGACATTTTGTCAGCTGGGGGAGAAAGGTAAAATTATAACTGGAGTCAAGTATGCTTTATTGTAGGATTGAAACATACATTGAATTAACAAAGACCAGGATTAACACTCCAGAAGATGCTGTTTCACCAGGACAGTGTCCCAGTCACAACGACCGAAATCCTTGCACTGGGCTTATTCTCCTAATTTAGCTCCAAGGAATTCCTCCTGTTCCCAAACTTACACATTTACGAATGATTTTTCATCAAATGAGGCAATGGTCATTGTCTTGAATTGGTATTTTCCAGAATTTGGTAAAAGCAATTTTTTGCAAGACTGGAAACTCGCAGGCCCAAATGTATAGATAAGTACTGCCCTCTGTTATTGTATATGAGAGGTGTCTTTTCTTATGATGGATGATCTTTCAGGAATCAAATAAAACTAAATGGAGAAAGCAAATACATAACAATTATTCTATGTCAAAAACGGGCACAATTTATAATCCTGTTAAGATGTAAGGATCATTAACAAAGGAAGTTAGTGTTGCGGGAAAGCAGTTAGCTCGAAATAGGAATGGGTAATTAGCTTAGGCGGCGAGCTCCGTAAACCAGAGATCCATTAGCTCAGGTCAGTCAATGAGTTGTCAGTACATTAAAAAGTCTAAAGGATGCAAAAAGAACACTTTCTGGCAACTAAAGCATAAGAACAATGCTGAGAATTAGTTACTCAAAGAGTAAAATGTTGTCTCAAATGCTAATATAAAGTGTAAGATTGCCAAATATAGTAATGTAGAAACTTTGGTCAAGAGGAAAATGTAAATAGCGTGTTATTTATGGACGCTCTTTAGCTGCTGTGGTTCTCAGCATCCCATTCTAAATTGGACGTGAAAGACCGCTTAATTTTGCTCAGAGGCCTCTTTGTCAGCCTTGAGGTTCTTTTAGGTGCCGTAAATATACAACACGGGACCAACGGTTTTAATTCCCTTCCGAAGGAAGCCATGCTAAGGATTTTACACTAGAAAAAGATTTGGAAAAACTGTAATATTCCCTTTATTAGCGCAATCAATCCAAAATAAAACTTTCTTAAAAAAAACCTTTATTTTCTCATGAGTTTAAAAAGTTTCTGTCAAAACTTTGGAGTTGATGATTAAGTTCGTTAAATTTGTTGAATATATCCGTCAGATAAGCTAACTCGCAAATCCACTCTTCATCTTCAAAATGCTTCACCAGATCGGATTTCAATTTTGTAAGGAAACATTTTACCTCATTTATCAGTTCAAAAAATGACTTAATACGCGTCCTCGTGGTAACCAGCGCATCTCGGTGTGCAAAAACAATTGAGTGTGCGTAGCTCCCATCTCCTCACACATTTTTACTTTCTCTATACGTACTATGTACATCGTGTATAAAGAAGGTATTGCACTCCAACCAAAAAATCGATACCGAGATTTCACCGGAAATATATGTTTTAGGGTCCCCTGTATTCAAAAAAAGCATTTTCAATAAAAGGTCCGTGTGTAAGTGTGTCAGTGTGTCCGTATGTCTGTGAACACGGTAACTCAAAAACGGAAAGCTGGTAAAATACCAAACTTGGTATTTAAGTTTTGTATCTTCCAGGGATGCAACACGAAGATTTTGAGAAAATTCCCTCCACCCTAAACTACCCTTTACATGGAACTTTTTTTGAAAATGCTGATTTTCTTAAAAATGGCTCTAACGATTTTTATTAAAATATCATATATTAAAGATATTTACCTGACAGTTAAAATATATATCTCTAATTTTCTGGGAATAGCCTCTGAAGCTTACTTTATTCTGGATGAAATTCACGGAATTTTGCATAGCTCCTAAACCGTAAGAGATAGATAAAAACTTACTGCACAAAAAAATGTTATATACATTTTCTCATGGCGTTGATCGTTTCTTTAGATATTCCTTGTTTTTGGTTTCAGCTTTAAAAAACAAAATATTCTCATCCAGGAATTTGTTAACTCCTGTCCACACAAACAAAGGAACTTCAGTCACATAGCAATCAGTTTTTGACTATCACTTTAACCTATGGTACTCCCTTATTGCGCTTCAACTTTTAAGGAAGCAAGTTATAAGACTATTTCTGCTATTTTTTTTTTTTTTTCTCGATTAGCATGAAGTAATAGAAGCATAAGCTTTCTATCAATAATTTGTTGCAGAGATATAAAGAAAGTCATGTGAATGGAACATATCACATTTTTTTGAATAGACGAGAGCTCAGTGCACGTGACTTTATTAAATTGACTACTTTTATAGCAGTGTTCAATGTTTCGTGTGAATCAGGAGTTATTTTATTCGCTACCAAACTTTCTCTGTGCATAATGCAATGTTACCAAAATTATTTTGGGGTTAATGTCGTGAATACGAGCAATAAGACCGCTTTTTACTTTCTCTATACGCACTATGTACATAGTGTATAGAGAAGGTATTGCACTCCACCTAAAAATTCGATACCGAGATTTCAACGGAAATATATGTTTTAGGGTCCCCTATATCCAAAAAAATATTTTCACAAAAAGCTCCGTGTGTGTGTGTGTGTGTGTGTGTGTGTGTGTGTGTCCGTGTGTCAGTGTGTCCGTGTGTCTGTGAACACGATAGCTCAAAAACGAAAAGTCGGTAAAATACCAAACTTGGTATTTAAGTTTACTATCTTCCAGGGATGGGACACGAAGATTTTGAAAAAAAAAAATCCCCCCACCCCAAACTACCCTTTACATGGAACTTTTTTTCGAAAATGTTGATTTTCTTAAAAATGGCTCTAACGATTTTGATTAAAATTTCGTATATTAAAGATACTTACCTGACAAATAAAATGTATATCTTGAATTTTCTGGGAATAGCCTCTGAAGACTACTTTATTCTGGAAGAATTTTACGGAATTTTGAATAACTGGTAAACGGTAAGGGATGGACAAAAACTTACTACACAAAAAATGTAGCGCACGTTAAAACACACAATTTATGTTATATACATTTTTTTCGTGGAGTAACCGTTTTTGAGTCATTCCTTGTTTTTGGTTTCTGCTATGAAGACATATTTTTCTCATATAGGAATTTGTCAACTGCTTCCATACTAAGAAACTTCAGTGACATAGCAACCAGCAAGGAACAAAGCAAACATAGCAACAAGGAACCAAGTAATAAGACTATTTCTGCTATTTTAGACTGATTAACATGAAGTAAATAGATGTATAAGCTTTTTAAGATTAATTTGTTGCAGAGATGTAGAGAAAATCATGTGAATGTTACACATTAGGTTTTTTTATCGGTCAATGAAGCAGCACCATCTGTGGAAAAACTTACACACCAGCCCCATGACAAATTTAATTTTAATTCTCCCCCTTGTATGCTCTGGTAATTGTTTATATCCTAGAATTTTATCAGCAATAGCACCCTTTTTAACGACAAAATACCGAACATATGTAAGTAGCTCAGCATCATCAGACACACTTGCCGATTCATCGATTTGTATGGCAAATCTTTTGTCTATTTGAATATTTTCTACTATTTGGTCAACAATATCTTGTGCCATATCTTGAATTTTACGCTCTACACTTGTGGCAGAATTGTTTTGATTACTTTAGCGGAATCTTTGTGTAACATTTTATCTGATATAATCAAAGAACCAGGAATAATAAGAGCATAAATTCGGCATAAGGTTATTTATTTTTTGCAACTAGCAACGCTGATTCATACGATGTCTCCAGTTCCACCTTAGTTGATTTTGTAAAACTGTGTATCACGTTTGAACTTTTATTCAAACTTTCTGATTTGAAAACTCACTGACTTGTCTTTACATTTGGTTACCAAATGTCTGTGGAATAGTTTCAAAGAATTATTCGACAGGGTTTGGTTGCAAATAATACAGAGGAGAAGAGGTGAATCACACACATTTGATACGAATCCATATTTAATGTAAGATTCACTGTAATATCGCATTCCACATTTCTCGGGTTTTTCGACTTGCTCGTAGATGGTTCGACTTCAACACTATTTTCACCAATGTCCCGTGGTGGAACAAGCGTTGTCGCACTCTTCACTTGCTCAACTTTATTGACACTATCACTTGTTTCACTTAGTTTACGTTTTCCTCTTATAACGAACTTATCCATCCTACAACAAAGGTTAAAATAGTGGACTATCACAATAAAGACATTCAACAGTTCACAAGTATAAAGAATGAGATGTGAAACTAACCTGCACCTAATAGTCACGAAAATACATTGAGTGCTGAACTGTCGTAGATTAACAGTTAACTAACGTACATTCTCAGACACTGTTGTCAACGTTTGAAACAAAAAGCAGAAATTACTAGCGACAGCAGTTGTTTGTTATCATCGTTGGGTATACCGGTAGGGTGGTTAAAATCTCTCAGGTTGAAATATTTTTTGTTACTTTGTGATCATTCAGAAAACAAATTATATGTACCCCTAAGAAGAAGTCATCGCGTATGTATGTATGTACACACGTACATTTATGTATATGCCTACATGTATATGTGGTATGTGAGTTTTTATGGTGTTTTACTACTGACACCGCAGGCGAACATTGATGATACATGAAATGAAGATGGAGCGTCGGTGGGATGTGATGGCGGGGGAAACAAAAGAACCCGAAAGAAACCCACCCCTGCGTGTTTTGTCCACCATAAATCCCACATGAGGTCACTTGGGATCGGGCTGCCTAGATGAGAGGCGAGTGATTTTTTTTTTTTTTTTTAAATACACCCCCGGAGGCTTGTTCCGGTGCTGTATACCTTTTTACCTCTTTTTTCTAGTTTTTAAATTTCCTTAGTTGACCTATTCGTGTTTCCTTTTTACATATACATACACAAACACAGAAACACCCATGCCCAAGGCGGAACTCGAACCCACGATCCCGTGCGCCGCGAAGCACCAAAGCGAGACACTTTAGCGAGCGCGGCTACGGGGACCGCCAAAGAAAAATTCCCCGCCCCAACCGGGAATCGAACCCGGGACCTCCGGGTGAGAAGTCAGCTCGCTGACCACTCGACCACGGAGGCAGTCAAGTATACATTTTATTTGTGAGGTCAACATTTTTTTTTTTTTTGTTCTTTTATGTTGGTTTAAATCATTTTTTTTTTTACTCAAACACGCACACATTTAGACTCACATACAAACTTCCAGAATCTGTGGGGGATAGGGAATAATTCTGACTAGAGAAAAATTCCCCGCCCCAGCGAACCCGGGACCCCCGGGTGAGAAATCAGCTTGCTGACCACTCGATCACGGAGGCAGTCCAGTGATTTAATCACTTGGCCACGGCGCGGCCTATATAGGGATATGTATACATGCAAGTATGTATGTATCTATTTATATGTCTGTAGGAAGGTAGGACAGACACAAAGGAAATCATATAGGCTTAATGCATTTAATAATACCTCAATAGTGACAGCATTAATGGTTTCACTGAGAGCGTGTCACCCTCCGTGGTGTGATGGCTACCATGATATCTAGCACATATAATAAAGACAATTAAAAGCTAATACAAAAATACAAGAATACGAATAAAAGGAAAGGTTATTGGAGAAAAGTTAATAATGGAGTTAAACAATGTTGGCCACTCTCGCCATTACTTTTTAATATATATTTGGACGATGCCATAGAAAAATGACAAGATGTTTTAGATAAGTGAAAATAAGTTGTAATTCAGGGTTGATACACTACATATAATGGTGCATGAATCCACAGGGATTTCTCCTGCACTTCATTCAGAATATGCTTCAACACAAATTGACAGATTTTGCTGGAGGTTGCTCAACGGGTTTCTTGAGGAATTTAAACGTTTCCTCCTCCAAAATGGGTTATTAAATAGCTTTTGCATTAGGAGACTCAAATTGATCGTAATTCATATTTTTATATCCAGTCCTTCAAGTTTTCTAGTTTTTAGTCGACTTTATAGTGTACATTTCCTTGAAAGTTTTATTACCTAACCGGACTAAAAACAAAATTCTGAAAAGAAAAGAAAATCTATTGGACTTTACGATTCTTTTTTGATTAATCAATTTCCACAAAGTTTCACTAGTAAATCAGATTGGTAACAAAGATTAAAAAAAAAAAAAAAAAAAAAAAAAAAAAAAAGCAAATCAAACCAGACCACGGCGGAAAGTTAGCAGATAGTAACCTCGTAACAATTGGGTAACATTTAATTACAATTTAAAAAGTTATTCATCTCTGTCAAGAGTCAAAAAAGCATGAACACTGCGGAATTTCCTACACAAATAAGTACTTTTGTTCACTTCGAGCTTCATACAGGTGTAGTGCTCTCAGTAAAAATGAAATGAACTGTTATTTATGGACGCTCTTTAACTGCTGTAGTTCTCAGCATCCCATTCTATACTGGGCGTGAAAAACTGCTTAACTTTGCTCAGAGGCCTGTTCATCATGGTTGAGATTCTTTTACGTGCCGTAAATCTACGACACGGGACCAATGGCTTTACTTCCCTTTCGAAGGAAGCCAAACTAAGGATTTTTAGGCCCGAAAAAATCTATCGTTTTCCTCCGGGTTTGAACCCGCGACCTCGGGTATATGAATTAGCATGGTACATAGTATATAGAGAAGGTATTGCACTCCACCCAAAAATACGATATCGAGATTTCACCGGTAGTAGTAGTAGGGTCCCTTGCATCCAAAAAAAAAAAAACATTTTCAGAAAAAGGTCCGCGTGTGTGTCCCTGTGTCTATGAACACGATAATTCAAAAACGAAAATTCGGTAAAATACCAAACCTGGTATTTCAGTTTAGTATGTTCCAGAGATGCGTTTTGAGAAAAATCCCCCACCCCAAACTACCCTTTACATGAAACTTTTTACCGAACATTTTGATTTTCTCAAAAATGGCTCTAACGATTTTTATTAAAATATATTAAAGATATTTACCCGACAAATAAAATGTATATCTTGAATTTGCTGGGAATAGCCTCTGAAGACTACTTTATTCTGGATTAATTTTACCGAATTTTGCATAACTGCTAAATCTTAAGAGATGGACAAAAACTAAACAAAAAGTAGAACACGTTAAAACACACAATTTATGTTATATATATATTTTTTTTTCATGGAGTTGATCGCTTTTAGATATTCCTTGTTTTGGTTTCAGGAATTTGTCAACTGCTGTCCATACAAAGGAATTTCAGTCACATAGCAACCAGCTTTTGACTATCACTTTAACCTATGATAGTCCCTTATTTCGCTTCTACTTACAGGGAAGCAAGTAATAAGACGTTTTCTGCTAATTTGTTCTTGATTAACATGAAGTAAATTGAAGCATAAGCTTTTTAACAATAAGCTTTTGCAGAGGCGTAGAGAAAGTCATGTGATTGGAACACATCAGATTTTTGTTAATCATTTTTATAAATTATTCTGCGTCTGAATGGCAAACCCATTTTTGGACAGATTCTTAAATAATACACATAGTATCGGAATATTAAGTAATTTTAGTTTTCGTACATTGCGATATTGAGGGAGTGGGTAATTTTCATGTTCTGCTTCTTCCACCACCACCACCACTACCACCACTACTATTAGTATTACTTCTACTACTATTACATTTTAATAATAATAATAATAATAATAATAATATAGTAACATTACAATTGTAAATGGTATTAACTAAGAAAGAAAAAACTCCCTTGGAAGTAACTGAAAATTATACTTTATGATGCATTTCCACCCGAAATAATGTCTATATTTACAGAGGACTTTTGTCATAAAGCAAGATTTCAACATAAATGCTTAACGAATATATATCATTGAATGTGAACACTTTGAATAAAGTACAGGACATTTAAATTGTTTTAGCATGGCATTTAGTACTTATAAAACTGTGTAAATAAGAACTTTTCCCCAGAATATGTTACTAATATGAATTATGAAGAAAAATGTCGCCATCCGTGGTGTAATGGTTACCAAGCTAACTACATATACCCAAGTTCGCGCGTTCAAACCCGGCGGAGGGCGGTGGATTTTTTTCGGGCTAAAAATCCTTAGCATGGCTTCCTTCGGAAGGGAAGTACAGCCGTTGGTCCCGTGTTGTACATTTATGACACGTAAAAGAGCCTCAGCCTGATAGAGAGGCAGGCTCTGAGCTAAATTAATCGGTCTTTCACGCCTAACATAGAATGGAACGCTGAGAACCACAGCAGTTAAAGAGTGTCCATATATAAAACGCCATTTCATTTTTGTTTATGAAGAAACTGGGCAAAAATCCGAGATCACTTCACTTAGGTATAATCGCCGTACTATAACTTGTCCCTTGAGACAGCTCAGTGATAGTCACGTCATTGCGACTACACATGTAACAGCCATTTCTCTCGATATCACCCTAAATTCTTCGTCCCCTCCACCTATAAAATTCCAACACAACATAAACGTCCACTATTTACGGATTAATTTATTCCACTGCTAACGTGGAGATATCTCAAGGATCAAGGATGCGTCTTGAGAAGATTTCTGTACTAAGTTGGCAACATTTCCGGCAGCATTCATGGTATCTTCTGCTGCTTGGTTTGGGCGGTGGATGTGTGGTTTGTAGAGTTGTTTTATTCTCTCTAGACTTATGAACATAGTAGATAGAGAAGTAATTGTATTCCACCCAAAAATTCGATACCGAAATTTCGCCGAAAATATATTTTTTGACGTCCCCTGAGTCCGAAAAATGCGTATGTGACAGCATAGCTCAAAAACTAAAATACTGTAAAATACCAAATTTGGTTTAGTGTCTTCCAAGAATGCGACATGAAGATTTTCAAGAAAGTCCTCCCACCACAAACTACCCCTTGTATATAGTTTTTGATTAAAATACCGTATGTTAAAGATATTTACATAAAAATAAAATGTATTTCTTGAATTTTCTGGTGATAGACCTGTTCATTGTGAATGAATTTTGCTTAAATTTACGAAACTAGTAAACACACAATTTGTAGAGTTGACCGTTTCCGAATATTCCGTGTTATTGGCTTCAGCTACTTAAACTTTTCTCAAATTGTAGGTTATCTTGTTTAGCAAGCAAATAGAACGCAATTTCAATTGTTTCACATAGCGGCCGTCTTTAAGTATGCGCCCAAGCGTGGACAGTTTTGTTTGTTTAGAATCAAGTGCCAGCATCTGTCTCCGTCTGTTTGAAGATAAAAATGCTTCCGGTAATAACTTTTTCCTAACATCCTCATCTGCAAGGAATCTGCCAAAATATGCTTCAGTCTTCCGGATCCCGGCATAATGGGCAAATCCTCCTACCAGCATCATCAACTACCTTACGGGCTTTCCGTCCTCCCAATCTAAGCCACGGTATTCCCGCCTTCTGTTTCACATTTGATTTTAAAATATATGTTTCTTACCCCACACAATTTTTATTTCATTTTGCAGCTCCAATGATGAATTTTTATACATTCCACAATACAAGGCTACAGAGGCATAGGAAACATCTAGGGGTAGGAAATTCCAGTAATATGTACATTTTTTATTTAAAAAATCAACAAATACAATTAAATCAAATATATAGCACATAAAGTAGAAGTGTTAATATGTAAAAAATAACAACAGAAAACAAAGCATTAAGAATAAGTTAATAAAGAGCTGTTCACATTGTTCAGTCTCTTGTGTAGTTAATTTAAATACCAACATTTCCCACAACATGTGTAGTGCCACGTTTGAAAGCTGTCAGCCCTTGAAATCACACAGCCGTTACCACAATAGACGGCAAGTACAAAGATTATAGTGAATACGTTAATCGAAGATAACGCTTGTTTAAAGCAAAGAACGGTTCAATACAATATTGGTCTGTAGTAAATGGAATACATTCTTTGTCTTAGATTCAAGTATATTCGTTAGTTAGAAAGCAATCTGACATTAATATATAAATTCACTTGTATACCATCAACCTCTTCAACAAGAATGTTTCCTTATTTTTAAACAAGTTAAGTATCCAGACAAACTATCATAGTAAATAAGCCAGTTTTAAAACATTTGAGTCTGTTCCACCTGTTTCTGATTAGTTCAAGTATCGCCTAATACGCCTGCCCTGATTTGGCGTCCGTTACCGACAGTAACAAATGACAGGTGCCTTATAGATTGGAGACGTTATTGGAGAAAACATTTTGATTCTTAAAGTAAATGAATTCAAAACGAAACAAGTTTGTTTTTATTAATTTTTTTTCTTTAATGAATGTTACCAATTTTCAAAACAATAAATATCTTCGGTAAGCTTCAATAACATTAAAAAAAGATAGTATGCTTGTTAAACATTATCTACATAGCACAACCCTGCTATTTTTAGTGCTAGTGAAAGTTGTAAGCTTGCTAATATCATAACCGTCTATTAGAAGCACCAAAACCATTCTTGCTTAGAAATTGAATAGTTCCGTATAAGAGAGATGTACATATTAACTATTCATTTTATACTTGAAGGCAAAAGGGCTTTTGACGGATTTTAATTTAGGGGAACTCCTTGTGCAAACCTTCGTGGAAAAGTTCTGCTTACAAAAATACAAAACTGTGCAGTTATATTTTTGCGTTGCACCCATAAAGCATTTTAAAGGATGGAAAATGCCATTAGTGTGAGAATAGGGATTTTCAGCAATAGCAATATGGAATTCAAAATTGGGACAACTTTTTTATACTTAAAGGAAGTCTCGACAATTCTTCGCTATTTAATATTCTTAGTTTTTCGCTTCTGAAAATGTTTACAGATCGCTTTTACATATACACTTCCTCTTCCGATTTACAATGCAAAAAACGAAAGGAACAATATATGGACAATCCACTGTAGCTCTTTCCGGTTTCTGTATGTTCCTGAGAAGTGTAAGCTCCCATTAAGTAATGGAGTACGCTCTGAATTAAATTTACTAACAGCTGGTTTTGTAATGCTTCACACCTCTCAAAAAGACAAGAGGAACAGTAGTGGCCCTAGATACTTGTTTCTCTGACTTCTAACACAGAACTATATCTCGATAATAGATAAAAAGGAACTTCAAATTACTCTTTCCATCAACATTTTGGTCTCCTCCTTAATAAGGAGAAAGGAAAGACTATTTCCACAAGCATTCGAGAATTATGAGGTGTAGATGAAGCACATCTAAGAATTCAAGTTTTTCTATACCGTATCATCTGGATTTTGTTGTTGAAAATGTCGCTCAGATAGTTTGAAGAATAATAATCAGAATTTTATTTTTACACAACTTATTTCCTGTTTCCGAAATTTGCGATCTGCCGGAAGTGCTCAATTATTTCTTTAGTCATATTACAAGCGTACATTTAACGCTCATTTTGTTATTTTAGCTTAAATATGAAGTTTCAATTTTAGGAGAACAGTTTTCCAATGTATTGAAATAAGATTTTTCATTTTGTTTCAAAACATTCTTAATATAGCTAAACTTATGAACCTCGACGCAGCCGAAAATAGGAACTTTTTCATGTTATATGACTCACGTATATCAGTAATCACTACATAAAAGCTGTAGAGAGCTCTTAATTTATTTTCAAAATCTTGAACATTTCCTCCCTTATCTATTGATTTTAAAAGCACGACAATTATTTGCAACGCCAACACCAAAGGAATATTTTGCTGAGGTTATGCAGTCTTCTATCTTCCGACCAGCTGCACAAACATGGCTTCATAAGTATTTTGTTTAAGCACAGTCTCTGAAACATCGCTTTTCACTTCTTATGGCAGACCCTGATTTCCTGAAGATTTCTTTCTGCGGTGCATAATGTAACCCCCAACACCAGCAACCACTGCCACTCCTGCAATGGTGCCTAGTGCTATAGCCAGGGTCTTGTTGGAGCTATCTGATGTTTCCTGTGTGGTTGCATCTTCTCTACATTGTTGCTCTGTAATAGAAGAGTACATTAGTAGAACATATACACATACCTTTGGAGAAATAACAGTTTCAGCCAGTTTTAATTATTTTTGAACTACCTGGCTTATCCGACATTCCATGATTAACTTTTTAAACTCGAATGAGCGAATGAATGAATGAATGGATGAATGAATGGATTTACCTTCCCCAGTTCTTTATGATCTAATTATACACTGATGTAAACTATTTTTATGGTGAATCTTCCTCTTTTACACCTTATTATTGTAACTTGCATAGTCCCAGCTATTCCTAATGTCTCATAATACCTTAGTCAGCTTACCCCCTTCGTATGAAGGAATTACGATCTCTTCTATAGACCTGGAGAGCTTCCTCTGATTGGAGTGCAATCATTGGCACAGCTTCCTTGCCCACTCCTTTGTTACTGATTACATGACGAATAACAGCAGGCAACAAGGTAAGCGGGTTTCATTGACAGAAATTATGAGTATGGAAAAACGCATTCAGCTATTTTGTAAACCTTGTTTTCAATGCAATATATATCCTAATGCAAATACAATTAGAACTAATTAAATGAGCAGTACTCCTGTAACACAACAGGAAACACGACTTGGTACATTACCCAATATTGCCTGCCGATACCTATCCCAAATTAAGAGATTTAGCAGGCTGTATTATTGCACATACACAAGAGAGCAAATCTTTTCTAAATTGAACTACAGTTTGAATGATCCCTTTTATCCAATCTGAGTCTCTCTGTGTCTACTACTAAGCCTGACATTGGTGCATTTGTGTCGAGAAAAGGAAGAGCTTGAGGAAGAAAGACTGCATGATATGCTTTGGTACTCGGCCACTCATCGAGTTGGTTCCGCCAGGTATGGTGATAGCAGCTCCAGGTGGAATAGGGAGACGTCTCACTTCCCCTACATTTACCAGCAAAATATACCAATTTGGGGTATGTATGGTCTGGCAACATTTGGTAGCGTTGCAAGATGTGTTTCCCTGTTGTTTTAGAGGAGTATTGCACTGTAATGTAATTTTTTCTAATGGTAATTGCAATGATACAGCTTTTGCATTGAAATCATGAGATGCAAAATAGTTGCCTATGTTTTTCCATACTGAAATTTCTATCAGTGAAACGTCGCTGACTGCCTGCTATTTGTTGTTATTCGTCACTAAGCAGTTAATATGCGCTGTTTCGGCACTTTCCGAAATTGTTTATATTAACAGAAGCCAAGAGTGTGCTACAAAGATTGGAGCAACCCCTGTGGAGCAGAAAAATGCGTCAACACCTGCTTGATATTCTGCACCTTACACATTCATCCATTGAAACGGGGCACCAAGTTCACTTTCTCTGGATTAAAGATCATGCAGGTATACATTATAACGAGGCCATAGATCACCTGACTAAGCATAGCATCGATCAGGGTACATTTCAAGGCAACTGATTTCCACACTTAGGCTTTCATCCAACTTTAAAATACCAATGTCCACCATAGCTGGAATGATGCCTGGATGCTTTCCAGAATATCAAGAGGAGAACATTACGCCACCATCTCCGGCTACACCGCAGTACTTGACATCCACATTGATCCGGATGCGACGTGGTCATGGATCATACCCTCAACATCTTCGTCTTCATCTCATCGACACCCCAGCATGTCCTTCTGGCCTTCTCTGAACATTTCATTGGTAACTAAACGTTTAAAAATTAAATTTTGGGCTATCTCAGTAATTAATTTTTGTATTTATATATTGTTCAGAACTCTTACTTTCCAATTTTCAGAAATTATTCACATTACCTTCTCTTCTTTTCCAAATCTCTCCTAAGCGATTACTTAACAAATTATTTCTAAGGCAATTTACTCATCCATGTTTAAGTTTTCTTTTTCTTGATATTTTGGAATATTTTAAATTTTTTTCTTTATTCTAAGTACACTGCACTTACCTTTCTGTGTAGTTGGCTTAGTGGCAAAGCCGTTTGAGAACATGTAGATGACGGATGTTCCATCATTTGCCTCGATTCGTTGTCCAGTACGACAGACATATTTAGAATCCATGGAGATATTCATAAAGCTTTCGGTTACTTTGATTTCCATAGTTTTTTCTGAAAAAAGAAATTTTATTTAAAATAAAGTTTAACAGTTAATACTGCTGCACAAATAAGAAACACTGAATATCCAGAATAATAAGGCGAAAGGAATATGAGTGCAAGAAAATATACTATAGAAGACAGTTTTCGTCAAATAATAATAATAATAATAATAAAAAAAACAGACAGAATTTTTTAAAGTAAGATAAATATTTAACAAAAAATAACAAAAGTGGGTTAACATTCACATGACTTCCTTTATCAGTTCTTCAACAAATTATTTTTTTTACAAAAGCTTATTTTTCTGTCTACTTCATGGTAATCGAGATAAACATTTGCAGAAATGGTTTTATTACTACTTCCTTGGAGGTATGAAGGAAGTAGCGAAATACAGTGGGCTGAAGCGATGGTAAAATCTTTTAAGAACTGGTAGCTATGTAATAACTTTAAAGTCAGCTCTCTTTGCATTACTAGGAGAAAAAACCGAGATGTCTTCCCTTTTAACAAACGTATGGTTGGAAAACGTAAACCAATAACAGCGAATATCTCCAAGAAAAAAAAAAAGTCATGTATAGTGGGTGTGCTTTAAATAGATCTATATTTTTGTGAAATAAGATTTTGTCTTTTTTTACGATTTACCAGTTACTAAAAGCTATTCAGAGGCTATTCGCAGAAATACATCCCTACATTTCAATTGTAATGAAAATATCTTAAAAATGCCTTACCTATGTTGATCAAAATCAATAGAGACATATTTGAGAAAATAAAGATTTTCTAATAATGTTTGTTATAATGTCTTTGGGATATGGGTACATTTCTTGAAAATCTTTGTGTCGTATCCTTGGAGGAAGCTAAACTTAAATAGCAAATTTAGTATTTACCCATTTTTTCATTTATGAGCTATGTTGTTCACAGACGCATGCACAAACTATTTGGGGGGTATTCAAGAAGCCTTGAAACATATATTTCAAATGAAAGTTCATAACTGAATTTTTAGTTAGAATACAATTCTTCTCCTAATTTAAATAATAGAGAAAATAAAAATATTTTATATTGTGCAGTTATTGCTTCATAACTAACAATGATTATGAAACAAGTACGCGCGCGAGAGTGTGTGTGTGTATGTGTGTGTCTGTGGACAACATAGATCAAAACGAAAAGACGCTAAATACAAAATTTGGTATTTAGGTTCGGTATCTTCCAAGAATGCGACAAAAAGATTTTCAAGAAAATACCCCCACCAAAAACTACCCTTTACAAGGAAAAATGTTCGAATCTTTTGAATGTCTCAAAAATGGCTCTAATAATTTTGATAAAAATTTCTTATATTAAGGATATATACATGGCAAATAAAATATCCTGAATTTTCTGGGAATAAGCTCCGAAGACCTCTTCATTCTGAATGAATTTTGCTGAATTTTGTGTAACTGGTAAACCGTAAGAAATGGAAGAAATCTTACTGCACAAAAAATGTAGATCACGTTAAAGCGCATAAAATATGTTATAAATTTTTTTTCGTGAAGTTCACCATTTCTGAGATATTCCTTGTTATTTCTTCAGATAGAAAATACTTAAACTTTTCTCACACGGAAAGTTGTAAACTCCTGGCCCTGATAGAAACCTATTTCCACCACATAGCAGCCAGTTTTTAAAAGACTTGACTATCGATTTAGCCTAGTGTATTTCCTTATTTTCCTTCTACTTTCAAGGAAGCAAGTAATTATGACAATTTCTGCTAATGTTTATCTCGATTGTCATAGAGAGATGAATATGCTTTTTAACAATAATTTCTTACAGCGATGTAGAGAAAGTCTTGTGAATGGAAGACATCAGATTTTTACTTTCTCTACACGTACTATGTACATAGTGTATAGAGAAGGTATTGCATTCGACGCAAAAATTCGATACCAAGATTTCACCGGAAATACACGTTTTAGGGTTCCCTGTAACCAAACAACAATTTTCCATTTTTTGGAAAATGGTCCATGTGTGTGTCTGTGAACACGATAACTCAAAAACGTAAAGTCTGTAAAATACCAAACTTGGTATTTAAGTTTAGTATCTTCCAGGGATGCGACACGAACATTTTCAGAATAATCCCACTACCCCAAACTTATCTTTACATGAAACATTTTTGAAAATTTTGATTTTCTCAAAAATGGCTCTAACATTTTTTATTAAAATGCCATATAGTAAAGACATTTCTATGACAAATAAAATGTATATATTGAATTTTCTGGAAATAGCCCCTAAAGACCTCTTTATTCTGAATGAATTTTGCGTAACTGGTAAGCCATAAAGGTTAGGCAGAAACTTACTACACAAAACAATGTAGATCACGTTAAAACACACAATTATGTCATATACATTTTTTTTCTACGAATTTAAAATTTCTGGGTTATTTCTTGTTATTTATTTCAGATTGAAAATAAACTTTTCTCACGCGGAAAGTTGTAAGCTCTTGTCCCAGCATAGAACCACATGTCAACCAGCTTATAAGAGATTTTAAATTCGTTTTAACCTAGTGTATTCTCTTATTCCCCTTCTACTTACAAGGAAGCAAGTAATTAAGAACATTTCTGTTAATGTTTATCTCGATTATATAAAGTAGATAGAAGAATAGATATGATTTTAACAATAATTTGTGACAGCGATGTACAGAAAATCATGTGAATGGAACACATCAGATTTTTTGCTTTCTCTAACCCGCATGTTCGAGGCAATATACATAGTGGTTAGAAAAGGTATTGCATTCCACCCAAAAATTCGATGTCGAGAATTCACCGGAAATATATGTTTTGGTGTCCCCTGAGTACGAAAAAAGCATTTTTAGAAAAAAGGTCCCCGCGCGATTATGTGTGTGTGTGGACAGCATAGCTCAAAAAGGAAAACACCGTTAAATACCAAACTTGATATTTAGGTTTGGTATCTTCCAAGGATGCGACATGAGGTTTGTCAAGAAAATCCCCCCACCACAAACTATCCTTTACATGCAAAAATTTTCGAATCTTTTGAATTTCTTAAAAATGGCTCTAACAATTTTGATAAAAATGTCGTATATTAAAGATATTTACACGACAAATAAAATGTATATCTTGAATTTTCTGGGAATAGCTTCCGTAGACATCTTTCTTCTGGGTTAATTTTGCGGAATTTTGCATAACTGTTAGCCCGTAAGATATATACAAAACTTGCAATATAAAAATGTAGACCTCGATAAAACACACAATTAATGTCATATAAATTGTTTTCGTGGAGTTAACCATTTTCGAGATAATCCTTGTTATTTATTCCAGTTTTAAAATACTTTTTTCTCATACTGTAACCTGTCAACGCTTGGTCACGCAAAGAAATGTATTTCGATCCCATAGCAACCACATTTTAAAACACTTGACTGTCGGTTTATCCTAGTGTGTTCCCTTATTTCTCCTCTACTTATAAGGAACTAAGTAATAATATAGCTTTTGCTAATGTTTTAGCATGCAATAGAAGAATAAGCGTACTAACAATAATTTGTTACAGAGATGTAGAGAAAGACATGTGAATGGAGCACATCAGATTTTTTATCTCAGAGTAGCATTTGATGCCTATATGCGGCACCACAGGGGGCAATACTTATGACACTTGGAAAAGAAATTTGAGAAGGAAAACTTTCCAGGCCGAGTTTAGGGTACCTCCTCGGTATTTCCCAGTTATGACAGGACTGAGGAAAACCTAGAAAAATCCTCACTCAAGGAGAACTGAAGGCGGTAGTTCACTCTAACGACTACAGCTACACCTGTCGATTTTGTACCTCAGGTGGAGTTGAGTATAAATAAATATAAAATTATACACTTTTTCAAGTTCATCTAAGTAAATAACATATAGAAATATTACAAATGCCTAGATAATAATAATTATACACCTAGTTATACATACGATATGTTACACTCACATAATTTTCTTTATCCATCTTTCTTTATAATAATCACTGTTTTAAAGAACAGGTTCAAGGGCAATAAGGGAATACATTTAGCTAAAGGTATATTATTTTTAAGATGGCTATGGTTGATCGCTATGTGCTAGCTTAGAAAATGCGTTCTAATTGCATGACCAAGACGATAAAAGAAGACTACTGAATATTGACTTCCCATTTGATAAAAGTTTAAGTAGGAAACTTTAAACAAAATAAGGAATATCTAGAAAATGGTTAACTCATCAAAAGATGTATATCATATAAATTGTATGTTTTAATATCTTCATTGATCTTGTAATAAGCTCTTATCTATTACGGATTACCGGTTATAAAAAAAATACAAAAAAAACCCCTCCAGAATGGAGAGAGCTTCAGAGGCTATTTCTAGAGCATTTTATTTGCTTTTTAAATATTCTTAATATTAAATTAAATCGCAGGAACAATTCTGAGAAAATCGAAAATTTCGAAAAATGTTTCATGTGAAGGATAGTTTTGGGGTGAGGGAATTTTTTATGAAAATTTAAAGACACATCTTAATTACCAAGTTTGGTACTGAACCGTTTTTCGTTTATGAGTAATGTCGTTCACACACAGGTGAAATTTCAATATCGAAATTTTGGATGGAATGCAATAGCTTCTCTTCCTACTACGTAACCTGTTCGTGGTAGAGAAAGTACAAATTATTTACTGAGTATTATCCATGAACAGACCACAAGTGTGCATGCCATGTTGCCCCTCAAAAAAGAAACCCCTCAAAAGAAAGAAAAAAAAAAGAAAACAAACAAAAACAACAAAAAAAAAACACGCCTTTGCAATAATTTCGCTTTAAAACGTTTGCTTTAGCTTTTACACTGTGATTAAGATAGAAAACATTTCTTTCTTTATTTAGCAATGTCAGTTTCTTTTGGCCAATGCGAGATGGATAGAGAATAGTTCCCTTATTGGCCTGTCCCATTCAAACGAATATGCTCTATAAGCGCGGATGTTAATTTTAGGGAAAATTATCATTTACATTGCTGTTAAAGAAAACTATTGTGACAGTGGCGTCTGTGGCCGCTCTCAAATTCGCCTTGGTGTGCAGTGCGCCGGTAAACTGGAGTCTTCGGAACACGAAACATCTGGATTCTTCCAGGAGTTTCGGTTTCCAGAAGTTTACAGAAATCTCTGTGACATTTTCTAGTTATAAAAGGAGGAAGTGGTGTAGTGAGTCGTGAATGACTGTAGTGACGTGCCAGCAACGACGTGAGAAAGCCGTTAGCAATTTTTAAGTTAATAAAGACATTTGTCACTATGCATTAATAAGATATGAAAACTTTGAATGTGTTAATGGGCATTTAGAAGCTGTAGCTGACTCAATAACAGCATCGATCTGTGATTCCAGACCCACTGCCAAAAGTTCCAATTTACAACCTGCATGCCTACTGTGAAAAACAATTATTTATAGAATATACTAACATAATACGTTTTGTTCCACACTATGTAGGAACTATGTTAAATTCGCCATTTTCCCGTCCACAAGTTGTGATTTCGTCCTATGGTTCCATCTGTGAGCGATTAGTTGAGCTCTCGTTACCATATGTGTATAGTGGCGACTAAAAATTCCCTTGACCAACAAACCACCGAAAAGGTAACCCAATGTGCCGACATGTGTGACGGAACTTGAATTGAAAATATGAAAAGTTTAGTAATCAACTCACCCGCTGGGTTTACGAATGTGTTACGATCATCAGCCAAGTTGAGGTTTGCCTCCAGATAGTCTATGTAAAAGGTGTTTGAATCGTTGTTGACGGTGAAATAAAGTGAATTTTCAACGTCATCGATTCTACCATTCCAATATTTGTGTATCCTGTTAAATATGGACGTCTTAGCGCTGTTTCCTGGGATCCACTTCAGAGAGACTGCGCTACAGTTGCTGCCGGTTGCGTCGGCATCTTTAGGTACAGCCACTGTTGCAAGCAACTCCTGAAAAGCACAAAAATCGATGTTAATGAGATACATCTGTGAAATTTCAACAAAAGTTAGGAAAAATTAAAGAATTATTTTGTTTCAGATTAAAAAGATGTGAATTATAAACCTTAATAAAATATATTGTTTTTTCCCAATTGGCGAACTTTAATTACCAATTAAATGAAGATATAAACAGGTACTTACATGCTTATTAATAGACACTCCGAGCTTTAAACCTTATTTTTTCGCTAACTTATTTCTTACACATTTCCATACTCGAAATGTTCTACACGACGCAATGTTTCATTCTATAGTTTAAAATTTGTATGTGTGTGTGTGTGTGTGTGTGTGTGTGTGATTATGAGTGCTTGTGTCTGTGAGCAGTATAGCTCAAAAACGATAAGTCGGTCAAATACCAAACTTAGTATTTAAGTTTAGTATCTTCCATGGATGCAACACGAAGATTCCCAAGAAACTCCCCCCACTAACAAATTTTGATTTTTTCAAAAATAGTTCTAACAATTTTTATTAAAATGTCACATGTTTAAGATATTTTAATGACAAACGAGATGTATATCTTGAATTTTCTGGAAATAGCCTCCAAAAATCTCCTCATTCTGGACGACTTTAGTATAACTCGTAAATCTTAAAAAGTAGACAAAAACTTACTACACAAAAATTTTGATCTCATTAAATCATACAATTTGTCATATACATTTTTGTGGAGTTAACCGTTTTTGAGATTTTCCGACTTATTGATTTAAGCTTTAAGGCGTTTTCTAAGCAAATTTAATCCCGTATGTTTATCATACCAGCGTTTAAGGGTGTTAAGAAATACATTCCTTTCAGAATTCAATGGCCAGGTGGTAGATTTTATAGTCTTATGTTTATGTATATATAAAATATATATATTATATATATTATATATATTATATATATTATTTTTATTTATAGACATTTTATGGTTCTTATCCTATTTTACATTGCGTGAAAGAGTGGACATTTTTCTGACAGGCCTATATATCAGCTTGAAGTTCCCCTACGTGCCATAAATCTACAATATGGGACAACCGGATTTACTTCCTTTCCGAAGGAAGTCATGCTGAAAATGTTTATGCCGGAAAAAAATCTAACGATCTCGAGAACTAGAGGCTAGCATCGTACCATTAGCCCTCCGAGGATGCAGGGCAGATCTGACTATTTCATTTTGAGATGTACTGAACATAGTATACTTCAGTTGTCTAGCCACTATCATTTGTTACATTCTCTACACGTACTCTGTACATAGTGTACAGAGAAGGTATTGTAATGCACCCAAAAAGTTGATACCGAGGTTTCACCAGAAATATATGTTTTAAGGTCCCTGAGTCCAAAAAGCATCTTTTAGAGAAAGGTCCGTGTGGGCCTGCGTGTGTGTAGGTAGTTTAGCCCAAAAATGAAAAGTCGGTTAAATATCAAACTTGGAATTTGTGTTGAGTATCTTCTATGGATACAATACAAAGTTTTCAAGACCCTCCCCCCAGTTTACCTTTACATGGAATATTTTACGAAAATTTTGATTTTCTCAAAAATGGTTCTAACGATTTTTATTAAAGATATTCACATCAAAAATAAAATGTATATTTTGAATTTTCTAGGAATAGCTTCTGAAGAGCTCTTAATTCGAATTGAGTTTTGCAGAATTTTGCACAACGGTTAAACCTTAATAGATAGACAAAAACTTACATTGGAAACACATTGCATTTTTTTTTCTAGAATTGACGTTTTCGAGATATTCCGGTTTATTGACTTCAATTTTAAGCCACTTAAACTTTTCTCAAATGGAAAGCCATTTTTCTTCTCGTTCTTGTTTGTTTACTCATGGCAAGCAAAGAGATTGGAATTGTTTCACATAGCGACCGGCTTTTAAAGGACGAGACTATCGCTTTAGCCTGTGCATTTTCTTATTTATTTTCCACTTACAAGGAAACTAGTAATAAAACTAATTCTGCTTAAGTTTATCTTGATTAGTATGATGTAGATAAGAGAATCACCTTTTGATTAAGAGGACTGTTTGTCGGGAAGTTGGAGGACTTCATGTGAATGGGACACATTAGATTCTTACAAAGAACCAAGAAATAAGGACAATTTCTGCTAATGTAATTTCGATTAGCATGATGTAGATAGAAGAATAAGCTTATTAACAGTAATTTGTTACAGAAATGTACAGGGATATTTTTGTACCTAATCAACAAACTGTTGTTGAAAAATGTTATTTTTCTACTAGCTGCCAGTCCGGGTGGTGTACCTAATGAAAAAACCGAGACAAAATCTTCCGTTTACAGCGACCATGTAATGAAATAGAATTAGAATTAAATAATTTGACCACATTGTATTGTATTGCCTTGTAATGTACAACATTTTTCGTTTTTCCTTCCGGAAAGAAATCAAATAGCGTCAATGGTTTGCCGATTCTCGAGCACGCAACGTACAGCTACCCATGCGAAAATCACAGCTATTTAAGGTTTATTCCACACACATCTAACGATTGACCTTGGGATTAATTAATTGTCATTAGGAATACTCGGCCCATTGAACACGCTTAAATTCAACAGGAAAGTCGGTTGACATGAGTGGTATTCTTGGAATCAGCACATCCTTGCCTTTGTATTTTCCTGTGATTATACTAGCATAAATAAAGTCATGTTGATCCGTTGCACAGTTTCGGCTGATTCAGATTGCGTGACATAATTATCACCGAGCCAAGCTTGAGCTGTAAATTGTGTGGCAATAACCCTGGTATATCCAATGAATTTGGGAGTTCAAATAGATAACTGACGACTTTATTTGGATCGGTAATGCAGTCGATTGGCTTGTCCATCAATTTTACTTTGAACTGTTATATTCAAATCATCTTCCTCCTTATTAGTTGCTGCTAAAATGGGTCGTTCGCACAACCATTCAATTTTTACTTATAATAACTTGTTTCCACATATTTTTACTGTCTCTGAAATGTACAAAAAATGGTCATATAATTTTTTGAAATCATGCTCCAACTTTGATAAATAAATTATTGAGTTGTGAAAAATCAAGAGTTTTGGAGGGTATGAAAAGTAAATAATAAACAATAATTTTATACAACAATAATGGTTAATATGAACTGTTGATATATTTATTTTTATATTTATTTTCTGTTAAACTTAATTTTTAATGTGAATATTCTTAAAAATTCACCACGTTGCTCATTTGATTGGAACAATGCATTATTTAAATGACCATGCCGGCTAGAAATTTGATAATGGCAAAAATTATTTTATTGTGTATAATAAATAGCTGTATAAATTTGAATAGGACATCTTACATACTATGTGTTTTCCAGATATCCTAGATCCACTATCTTGATAGAAATAAGTGTGCGAAAATAGTTTTACTACATATTTCATTGTGGGTACAAATTGGCTAAGGGGGAAGCTATAATGAAATCTTTAAGAAGCTGGTATTTAGATGTTGACGTTGAAATCCTAAAATTTTCGCAATAAATAATTGAAATTGAAAAGGATGCGCAAAATATTGAATATTCCAACAAATGACGTAGGCATTTCTTGGGAAATTACCCATGCCAGAAAAGAAATGTATTTGAAATAAATTGTTTGTTTTGAAATCTACAGTTTGGTATAATAATTATTTTGTCAACTTATTGTTTACCCATTTTACAAAATTCATTGAAAAGTAGCGGAAAAAATAAAATAAATTTCAGGATACAAGTACATTAAACATGTGGTATTTTACTAAATAACGTAAACAGCCCCTTTTGGAAAATAAAAGCTGACCTAAAGTGTTGCTTATAACGTATAGTTTTGGGTAGGATGATACCTTTGTAAATATGCATCCGTTACCATTGGTAAATACTACATCTAAATGCCAAGTTGGTATTTATCGTACTTACTATTTATGAATTATGTTGGTCACAAGCATATATACACGTGCACGCGGGCACGGGTAGTTTGCTGATAATTTGTTATTCCTTTATTTATGTAATTCTGTCAAAATCCTAATACTGTGTCAGTATTAGTAACCACCTTTTGGAAATACATGCTCATTTTTCAACTTAAGTCCCGTCTACATCATTGACTGCCCACCAAAATTCCTACTATACTTTGCTAAATCGTATTATCTAAGACATTTTACTCTTTGATTGATTACTTTCTCAGAATTCTTATGTAACTCCCAGAATTGGGCTTTTGCTTTTTCACTTAGAATGTCTAAATATCATTCTCATGCATTGAGCCTTGAGGTTCAATTGATTTACTGTTTATCGATTCATCGGAATATCTAATTACCCCCGCGATTCTGACTTTCTACCTAATTGCTCCTTCGAGGCAACTTGCTTCGTTAATGACAATACACATAGTAAAAGTTTGCTAATTTGTGGCTTAGAATATTAATACGAAATTATTTATTGCAATTAGTTCACCGTTGTAGCATAACTATTAATTTAATACCACCTAATTCTAGTCTCAAAGTAAACGAATATCAATTAAAACTGTTGAAGTATTTTCATGTTCGCAGTCTAATGCCTTGCTTTACAGCCGTTCCCCACTCCACTAAGTTCCTCTTTTGCAGTAGCACTAGTATTGTGAAATAGAGAACTTTGTTGTAAATCTGGTCTCAATTTATAAGGGTTGGGACTTGCATAATATTGATATATCCAGAGTGGGCGACCTTGGCTGGACTAGCCAGCGTGCAACTGCTATAATATAGTTACTATTACAACCGAACGTCTTGGATTAAAACATTAAATTATTACTTACGTTTCCATCCTTAGTTACATATTTGACCATTATTTGGAATGAAATTTTAGCTGTCAAACATTCCTCAATCACAATCTCAGTGAACTCTGATGGAGGTGATGGCTTTGGAATTTCTAAATCCGTGTATCCTTCACACTTGGTTATTTCTGTAAGATTATAAAATATTTTATCAACAAATCATCTCAATTTTCTTCAATAAACTTAACTTCATATACGTCTACAATCCATAGGTAACAAAGAAAATATGAATCGTCACACACAACATTAGAACAAAAGATAATTCCTTACATATTCTGTATATATATATATAAGTTTACCTGTGTAGAATCGTTATGCATATTACTCGATTCTTCATCTCTTGCACACCAGTTCATTGGTAAGGAAAACTAACCCGTTAAACACGGTGTTTTATTATATTTTGTTTTCATTTTATGGGGTTGCATGCAACCAATGAACTGGTGTGCAAGAAATGAAGAATCGAGTAATATGCATAACGATTCCACACAGGTAAACTTAAAGATACAACAAACGAATATTTCAAGACACACATAAACTAAAGTACATAATTCAAAGCTTTGTGAACTTCATACAGTATGGTTTTCTCTATATCTTATGCTTTTCCAGTTATACGAATTTATACAAAATTCATTCAGAATAAGAGAATTTCACAAACTATCCACAGAAAATTCAAAATATACATAAGTTTTTGTTAGTCATGAAAGCATCACTATCAAATGATATTTCGATATAATCTTTTGAGAAATTTTAAAAAGAAACAACACATTTTTTCTGTAAAGGGTAGTTAAAGTTAGAGGTTATTTTGTTGAAAAGTTCCAATTGGCATGCTGAAATTCGATATTTATCCGAATTTTCGTTTTTGAGTTATACTATTCAAAGAGGAGCGACAGATTACTAAGCAAGCGCGTAAACGGATATAGGCTTTTTTTTTTTTTTCTTTCTTCTAAAATGCTTTTCATAGGAACGTTGACCCTCAACAAATTAAATTAAGTGGAGTTTTATTTATGGAACTCTCTTTAACTACAGTGGTTATCAGCGTCCCATTCTATGGTGGGCGAGAAGGACCGCTTAATTTTGCTCAGAGGCCTCTTTATTAGGCTTTAGGTTCCTTTACGTGTCGTAAATCTACGACAAGTGACCAACAGCTTTACTTCCCTTCCGATCATTGACTCTCAAAAATATGTTTGTAGCAAATTAGCGTGACGTACAATACTTCGTCTAACTACTTTTGGAAACAAAAAGGGGTGGGAGAACAAAAGAACTTGTGTTCTATTTACTCTGCAAACTATTCCTACAAAACATTAGTCATTTACTACATCATGCTAATGAAGATAAGCATTAGCAGAAACGGTCTTATTACTTGCTTCCTTGTAAGTAGAAGGGCAATAAGGGAATACACAAGGCTAACGCTGTAGTCAAATCTTTTATAAGGTGAAACAATTGAAATTTGGTTTCTCTTTGGTTCTCTTACTACACCTTCACTAACTAACATGTACATTGTACAGACATGCTAGAGAAAGTAATATATGACAAAGTGTTGGCTTAAATTAATACATGATTATTACATAACATTGTACTGAGTTTTGTAAGAAAAACTCCCCTTATTCAATCCTACAAAAAGGTAAAGGCAAAGGCACCTCATACATGAGTATTACTTAGGTAATCTACTGTGTGGTAACACACCCCTAGGAAGAAGGAATGAGGTTAAAGAACACAGGCGGAAGCCCCTAACTGATTGGCTGTTAGTTTTTCACCTTGGCGCCAACAGCGCCACGCAACCGCCAATGTCACGGTTTTCGGGTACTGGTAAGGCTCCTCACCCCTGCGAGAACAGCGATCACAAGGACGCCCCAATTCCAAGAGCAGCAGTTACAAAAATCATGCATCAGCGGAGCACCTGCCAGCTCTGTCACACATACGAGCTCCGAGACTCACCTGAGGGATGACAAGGAAATAGCATGAAGGGAAATGAAGGACAGGAAGTCGTTGAAAATAAGCACCGCAGCATTCGTTTAAGTGATAAGGAGGAGCCACAAATAAGTATGCGCGGTGAGGGGGATCGAACCCGTGACTTCCCGAATGCGAGTTTCACAAGTTACCGTTGCGCCATTTCTCTCGGTTTCAAGCCTACAAAGAAAACACCATTATTACTCTCGACACCAAGGTAGATGAAGAGCGAAATAAATGAATAAGAGCGGATAGATGCATAAGAACGAAAATGCTCCTAGAGTAAATTGTGTTTTGATAGACTTCTTCAGGAACTTCGTTCCCAAGGTCACCTGTCAAACGCGGCTGAGGACAATATATATATATATATATATATATATATATTTTTTTCGGCGTAAAAATCCTTAGCATGGCTTCCTTCTGAAGGGAAGTAAAGCAATTGGTCCTGTGAGGAAGATTTACGGCAGCAGTTAAAGAGCGTCCATAAATAAAACTCAGTTTCAGGAACTTTGTTGGACCTTGCATGCACTGTCCAAAATGTATCAATAACAATAGATGCGAATAGCACTGTCCACATTTATTACAATAATTATAATACTTCCCATCACATTTACAGAAATGTATCTATGCCTGTATTCAAAAGATGCGTCCGCTAAGCGTTGTTGAAACGAGTCAGGAGGCTCAGGCATTTCGTCTGGGGCTGGCATTTGGGAGGTCGTGGATCGTTCCCTATGGCCGACCTCACTAACTCATAGGAGTTTCGGCGATTTTCCCCGGGTCTAGATTTCTTCATTCCCCATATTTCCTATCCCTTCAGTTCCTCTCCATTTCACCCAACCGATCTCTTTCAGGGTTATAAGTTTCTAGGAGAACTACGATGGTGGTTCCCTCTGGTGGAGGGGACTGCGCTTTGGCTAAATTCAGCTCTCGGCGTTGGGATTTCGTAGGAAGACGTCTGAAGACTCTGGGGCGTTGGTTAGACCTGAGGTGCGGGCTCCTAGCGCTCGCCGCGTCGAGATGAAGAACTGCTTGGAAACTGGTATGGACTGCCCACGATGGCTCCCACCGTCCGGTTCCGGTTGCCCGTTGTAATTACTCTCACCTCATCCTATTCCCCTAGGTCTAACGCACAATAAGCCAGTGGCTTCGTGCAGAGTCCCCTCTGGCGCACCCACTTTACACCAACTAAGCGTTATTGACAAATTCACTGTTACCATTTATGATATCAATTCATTTTATCAAATAAGAATTTATTAGCTGTATTCTAAATATTGAGGCTTTTACATCTCTCTCACTCTCTTCTCCCTCTCTCTCTCTATCTCTCTCTCTCTCTTACGGATCGGGCTCTCAAGATACTAGGGCAAAGACCCGGACGTAAGCCCTTGCCGTGCTTAACCTCTTACGTGACCCCAAGGAGGGACCAGAAGGGCAACCAAATCCCAATGTTGGCAGGCGCAATCATGTATGGGATCCTTAACGTTTGCGACACCGCCCGAACCCTCGGTGGTCCCCCAGAAACAGCCCCTCACGACCATCCAGAAAACATTGACAAATCTAGAAGAAACACTCACGGAAATTTTCACCGAGCTAAAACAGCAATAGAAGTCACAACCCAAGGATTCAAGACGCATTAAATGTCAACGCATTAAATAAATTACTGGCCATCACGACGAAACAATCGAGAGCATCTAGAATATCACTAGCACACAAAACATTACAAAAATATTAAGCACCACCGATCAAATTGTAAATCTAATTTCAAAACTATGAATTAATAAGTTTTAACTAAGTTTAAAAAATAAAAGATAGGGAGGGCCTGCCGAGTTAAGAGTAATTGATCCGCTTCATGCAAAAACAGAACGATAAAAAATTAAAACGGGCTGAAGAGGGAAATTTCCTAAAGCAGCCTTGGATAAAAACAAACCCTAAATCCGAATATTCGTCCATCCATCAATAGCAGAGGGAAGTTTGTGATAGAAACTACGCAGAACCTGTTTCCCCAGTAACTGTAACAAATCGCGTCTTGTGTAAAATAAACTGCAACCGTATCTCTGTTATACAATAATAGAAGAGACACGGTCGCTGGATATGTAAAATGGTCTCCGTCTATGTGCAAAAACCAATATTATAGCTAAATCAGCCTTCATCATGCCTTCGTGGTTTCCTGTGCCCATTGCAGAGATCCCCAGGTTGGAACATGTCTATCTCAGAACCATTTACGTTCATGGAATATCTTCGGTTTGAATGCAATGCCCTCTGACATATCTAACATGCTAACGTGACCAGAGCAATTGTCACGTTCATTTCAATAGTTGGACAAATGCATTTTAAGCAATTGAGTTAAACGTACTAGCGCGTTTAAGGTAGGATAATTCCCTGATCTCGCCAGTAAAAAATATAAAGATCATGCATGAAGAATGGAGAGCATATGAGGCGTACATCAATTTTGGAATCGCCATCCTAAATAAATAGAGAATAAAAAGCAAGAAAAAGTCAAAAAGTGTAGAGGAATAGTGTGGATACCGTCAAGTGTATGGATGCGATTTTTACGGTGGAACATTGTATGGAAAAGCACTTCGAATTTAATTTTCCCTTATACCTCATTTTCTTAGAGTATGTCAGAGACTACAACAGAGTAAGCACAACTAAAATATGGAACATGTTAGAACATCATGTACTTTTAAAATGCTATAAAATCACTGTATAACCAAATCGTTGTTAATATTAGAATGCAAAATTAAAAAAATAACATACAAGACCAATTTAGTAGCAAATGTGGGCCTGCTACAAGCATGTGGACTCTCTTCTCTTTTATTTTATATATATTCTGTTATTTTTTCCCTGATGAATTATTTCTGCAGCATCAATTTACATTCATGTAATATTATATATATATTCTATACATATAGAATTATATAATATTATAGATGAATGGAAATTGATGCTGCAGAAATAATTGATCAGGGGAAAAATAACAGAATTTCAACAATGTTATTTGGTCTTTTTATTGGCTAAGAAAGAGGATAGCTTGCAATATAATGTAACAAACACAGTATGGAACTTTCTTGTGCAAAGACAAATGTATTTGGTAGAAGGTAAAAATATACAAGAAGATTAAAAATAGTTCTTGAGGGCCAAACTATAGCATAAGTGCGTAGTTTTAAATATCTTTGATGTAAAGATTCCACAATGTGTTATCAAAGCATGGATTTTGAGAACCCAAGATAAAAAGCGAATTTAAATTGGTATCAAAGAGGTATCTCAGGTGTTGAAAATGTTATCTTACTGGACAAAATTAAAAAAAAATGAAATGCAAGATAGAATAAAACTGAAAGTGTAATGCAGGAAATTTATAATTAATTATCAAAGAAGTTGGTAACACCATGTGGAAAGAATTCCCTTTGACAGGCTGCCAAGGCAAGCTTTATCTTACCATCCTGTTGGAAAGCATTATCTGGGTGCAGCGACATTAGACTCGGGGGGGGGGGACCAATCCATGACGGGAAGAAGAAGGATAAAACCAAAAAGAACAGCTTACCTTCATATCGCGAGGATTCTGCTACGTTCGCCTCGAACTCTACTGCATTCATTCTCATCTCCCATTCCTTACTTTCGGGTGCTACGACCAATTCCTTATTGCAGATGAACTTTCCAGAGGAGTTGAATAGGTCATGGACCTCCACTATATCTGAGATGTTTGCATCTGTAATACAAAGTAATATATATCTAAATGTTTTATTGGTTTTCTAGCTTAAGCTGTAAATATGTTAACATGTACACTGTAACAATGCATTGCCGTTAAACTAACGAGTTAAAAGACCATGACTACACTAATTTTCTGATTTCTGTCAAAATATTCCTACGTAATAATATTCAAATATACTTATACTTCTGGAAAACTTTATTTATTTATTTTTTTATTTTTTTTTTTTTTGCTTTTGTTTTGTAGTTTACGTCCTTTAACCTGGTTTTTGGTCATATCGGACGATGAATGAAATTGATGATATGATGCTCAAATCATCTCGGGGTCCATGGAGCTTAAAGTTACTCGACATTCGTCTTCTCAGGATAAGGGAAAACCCCGAAAAAAACCTTACCCGGGTAACTCACCCTAAGCGAGATTCGAACTCATGACCTGTCGAACGTGAGGCAGACATGCTACCGCCACGCTACCCAACTTATTTAATTGTTTAATTTTATTTCAAAGTACGGTTTAGAAATGTTCTTGTTTTACGCTATAACTTTATATTTAAAAGCAATATCCGGACTGGTACATAGCTGTGGGTTGGTAAATATCCTTAGCTATGCTTTCCATGAAACTCATATACAATTATGTGTTTTAAAAGAATTTCTGCTCTAAATAGCCTTAGTTTCTAGATCTAAACTACAAAATATTTAAACCTAATGATTAATTTACACTTACAAGGTATGTATATTAGAACATATACTACGTATTGCGATCACAGTAGAATTTTCTCAACGTATTGTTACAGCGTTTCGATGGGAAATTGAAATCGACTTGAGTCCAATTCCATCTTAATACGACCCGCATTTCACCTGTTAATTCACTACGAATTGAGATCGTTTTGGATACGCAAGATTCGAGAGTAAATGTATCAAGCTTTTATTGGCTGACTTGGATTTCCGTTGGGCGAAACTATAAACATATGTAGTTCTGTGTATTATAAGCAGGTTTTGAGGTTAGTGCTTGTTTTTGGGAAGAATAAATTGCGAGATTATCGAAAAGGTAAAAAACTAGCTCTTGCGTGTTTTATTACAGGAAATTTAATGATGAAAACAAATGAGAGCGTGCAGCTTGCTGCAAAGAGTTGAAGGCAGCCTCTTTGCTGTATTCAACACGATTTGAATAAGGAGGTGATTCCATGCAACATTTCTGATCCCATTCTGATCCCACTTTCTAAGAGGATCGGATCTAAGCTTAAATACGATTTTAATTTCCGTTTCTATGCAGTATTCAATACGGAAAGAGCACTCAAACCGATTTAATTTCCATGTGGAAACATGGTAAGCAATTGGCTGCAACTCCTGAGTTTATCCAAAAATATAATTTGAAATCTAAAGCCAAGTATTCTTAGTAGTGATCTATGAATGAACCTAAGAACACAGTTTTTATTTATTTGAAAATTAAGAGAAGCAATTATAGGAAGTTTCTGTGATAGCTCGGCTCCCTAGTCTTCATTCGGTAAATTTCGCGCAATTTTGGAAATATGACAACATTAAAATGTGAAGTACGTTAAACACACTCTGATATATTGTGGCTTCCATGCTAAGGTTTCATTTTATATGTAGGTTCCAGAATTCAAGCATATGACAACACTGCGGAAAGACAGCCGGGCAAGCTCTCACTAGCGTCCAAGAAAAGCTACATGCATTGTAAGTAGAAGGGAAATGAGGGAATACACTAGGCTTAAGTCATAGTTAAATCTTTTAAAACTGTCCTACACGATTTATTTCAAATACGGTTGTCTTTGCATGGCTAGGAGTAAAGCAAAAGAAAAACAGACAAACTTCCGAGATATTCCTTGTTATTGGTTTCAATTTTATTCTACTTAAAGTTTTCTCATACGAGAACTTATGTATCGTTTCATCTCTTTTTTGTTTTATTCCTAGTCATGCAAAGAGAATCAAGACATAGCGAACAGCTTTTAACAGAAAAGACCATCACTTTTGGCTAGTGTGCTCCCCTATCTCCCTTCTATTTTAAAGAAGCAAGTAATTAGACAATTCCTGCAATGTTTATCTCTATTAGGCGATGTAGATACAAAAATAATCTTTTGTAAAGCTAGTTTGTTGTCAGAATAGGCAGAGAAATGTATGTGAATGGAACACTTCAGATGTTTACTTGTAAGTTTTTGTCTATCTCTTACGGTTTACGAAGTCATTCAGAATGAAGAGGATTTCAGGGACTATTCCTTAGAAATTTAGGATATACATTTTATTTTCCGTGTGAACATCTTTAGTATACGGCATTTTTGAGGAAAACGAAAATGTCGAAATCGTTTCCATGTAAAGGCTGGAGGCCTGGACATCTTTGTGTCGTACCCTTGAAAGAAACTAAATTTAAATAAAATTAATGTTTTATTCTGGGTCCTCAGAACACGTATTACCAATGAAATCTCGGTATAGAATTTTTGGCAGAATACAACGCCTGTTCTACCTATTGTGTACATTGTACATACAAGCTGCAGAAGTAAAAGTTGGTTGGTACAATCAAAACAACGTTGGCAAAGAAAGTGAGAACAGAGATAGTTCTGAAATTGTATAAAATAATGACCATACTAAACTTAATTTATATTTCGAAAACATGGGTACTAACAGAGAAAGAAAAGGGACAACATACAGGCAGCAGAGATGCTGTTTAATGTGATCTCTGGCTGGATTTTTATAATTACAGTGACTCAAATGGGATGAGGTTTGTCCTTGAGCGCCACCAGGCCGGCAGCCAATCGGAGTGCTGTTATGTTGACATATGGTATTGACGCATAACTGGGGAGTAGCGCGCTAAGTGATTCCGTCTCTCATATAAATACTACTTGTGCTAAGACGAAATATTCAAATTTTGAAAAAAAAAAAAAAAAAAAAAAAATCATTCACGAGGAAGATAGGGAGTAATGTTCGTAGCAGAACCGTAAAACCACAGATTTTTAGCTCAAATAGTTTTCATAATACACATGAATAAATATTATGTCGTCAGACAGCTTTACATGTTCGAAGTGCGAGTGAGAGGGAAATATGAAAAGAGTGGGAGTAGCGATTTGGCAACGCAAAACACGATAACGCTTCTCATTCGCTGCAGCGTAGAACTCTTCCCATTTGAAAAAGCACTATAGACCAGCAGTATAGTACCGTTATCCGACAACAATTTAGTGTATGTATTCGGTATCGGCAGGAATATTGTCGTATGACCTTGAGGGCGTGGCTAACCAGTTGCCTTGTCGCAATGTTTCATCATCGAGCCCTACAGAACCACGTAGTGCTGATTAAGCGAAACCAGCACTACTGTTATCATTTATCAGAAGTAGAGCTTCAAAACAGTGAGTGAACAAGGGAAACAGTTCATGTGTGGATGTCCAAAGCTTTTACGTTTTATAGTGACTGCCCAGCGGCCAGCTCCAATACCTTGTGTAATACAGGCTGCTCGTTCCTTCTAGACGAATGACCTTTAGTGAACTGGCTTACCCTTGATAAGCAGGTCACAAATAGTTTGTTAAAATAACAAAAAAAAACACCTCTGTATCCTTATGAGAATGCACAGCGTACAGTTGACTGCAAAGTGCTTTGCGTTATGCGCTTATGCCATTGCCAGTGTTTGAATGAGAGATTATTAATGAAAATTACAGTAATTCAAAAGAAGAGATGAAGGAGTAAAGTCGGGCCGCGCCGTGGCCGAATGGTTAGACCACTCGACTCTCACCTAGACGGCCGGGGTTCGATCCCAAGCGACCGCATGTGAGATTTGTGGTGGACAAAACGGCGCTGGTGCGGGTTTTCTCCGGGTACTCCGGTTTCCCCCGTCATCGCATGCGGTGCCATTAGAAGTTAAAGCGGGCCAAAAAAAAAAAAAAAAAAATCTACATTGCTGGTCCCCATGCCCACGCTCGATAAAGCGTCTCGCTTTGGTGCTTCTTGGGCAGGGGATCGTGGGTTCGAGTCCCGCCTTGGGCATGGGTGTTACATGTTTGTGCAATGTGTCTATGTTTGTAAAGGAAATGTACGGGGAGAAATGTAAATGGGGATACAGACAGAGTTAAAAAAAAAAAAAAAAAGTCGAGAATAGAAGGAATACAAAAAAAAAGTTAGTGTAAAGTGTACGGTAAGAAGTAACCGATTTTGAGAGTGAATACAGTGACTGATACCCTGAAAGTGTGTATTTGCTTTGTAGTGACTACATGTAGAAACATGAAAATAACGTTCAACATCTGACTGCCGTTCCTGCTTCTGTGTAACAATGCTCCATGAACGCGAGTAAGTGACTCGCATCTATCTATCTTCTCAATTAAACATGTGTCATGCATCGATCAGGTAAGCTATTTACACCATAGCTCTGCATTAAAATTTCCATACGATAAACTCCCTGGAGCAATTTTAACGAATTAAACATTGGAAATTACAGAGCTTCTTGTAAAGTTCTCGGCATTCTGCACAAATCCCATCTTACTAAAAATTGTTAGCAGAAGAATCGGTAGACCAAACAGGGGTTGGGTGAACCAAATATAAGGGCCAGCCAGAAAGTAAAATACGATTTAGCACAACTAAAATAATAACGAAAGATATCAATACAAAACTTTGCAAACAAAGTTTATTTCTCAACGTATCGCCATTGCCATTACATGATACCGTTTTTCAATGCAGATGTTATAATCTTTTACCACCAAAGACCATTTTCAGGTCTTCATCGGTTGGGAAATCTTTTTCACCCAAAAAGCTATGTACAGTGTTGAAAGTGAAACCCGGGTTTTCTGAATTCTTTTATCAACATTTCCTTTCAGTTTCTCCATAACGACTGATGCACTTCCACTCCGGTCTTTGTCGTGCATAGTGGTTCTTCCTGGATTACTCTAAATTATGCGCCATTTCCTCACTGGCGGACTCGTTGTTTGCAATATCGGCATGCACATGCGATATTTGCCTATAACATTCGATTGACTGAATATTTTATGCTTTCGAAAAGAACAAATACATCTTTTGGCGGTAGAAAAGTATATTATTATTTAATTATGCCGAATTGTTTGTTACTTTCTGGATGACCCTTGCACATTGGAGACGGAACAGCTCTGAAGGTCTAAACGGGGCAATTTAAGATGAGATGGAGAGTTTTCAACGTGAATGGCCCACAAGGGATAGCACGTGCTTGTAAAAAACCGGGGAAATATGTAGTTTTCCTAGAAATAATCAATAACACTGTGAAAAGGGTATTTCAAGAATTGGAGAATGTGTAGAATATGGTTTTACTTTCTCTAGCAAGTATATGTGTAGAATGTACACAATAAATAGAGAAGGTACTTTATTCCACTCAAAAATTCGATACCGAGTTTTCAACGAAAATACAAGTTTTCGACTCCCTGAAAAAAGCATTTTAGAAAAACGCAGTGTGAGTGCGTGTGTGTATTTGTGGGCAGCATATCTCAAAAACGAAAAGTGCGTTAATCGCGACACGAAGATTTTCAAGACCACCAACTTCACTTTACATGGAATATTTTTCAAAAATGTTAATTTTCACAAACATGACTCTAAAATACCACATGTTTAAGATATTTTAATGACACGCGAAATGTATGTCTTGAATTTTCTGGGAATAGCCTCTGAAAATCTTTTAATTCTGGATGACTTTTGTTTAACTGGTGTTCTGTACGAATAGTCGAAAACTTACGACACAAAAAATACCGTTCTGATAAATTGTTTTAAATTTATCAGATACAGTTTTTGTAGAGCTAACTGCTTTCAAGATATTGCTTGTTATTGGTTTCAGTTTTAAATCACTTAAACTTTCTCAAACGGGAAGTTATCTTTCGGATCATACCTCTTTTGTTTTATTCCTAGCCACGCAAAGAGAACCCTGTTTCAATTGTTTCACATAGCGATAGCATTTAAAAGATTTGACTATCACGTCAGTCTAGTATGGGTATTCCCTTATTTCCTTCTGCTTACAAGGAAGCAAGAGTAATAATGCAACTTCTAATTATTATCTCAGTTTCTAATTATGATCTCATTACATAAATAAATGAATAACATTTAAGAATAGCTTGTTTGCAGAGCTGGTAGATAAAAATCATGTGAACGGAACAGAACACATCAAACTTTTGAATTAATAATTAAAATCAAAGCGTAGTAATTTGGTATTTAACCAACTGCTGCACATACCACGTGAGAAAAAAATGAAACGGCCTGTTATTTATGGACGCTCTTTAACTGCTTTGGTTCTCAGCGTCCCATTCTATATTGGGCGTGAAAGACCGCTTAATTTTGCTCAGAGGCCTCTCTTATCATGCTTGAGGTTCTTTTACGTGCCGTAAATCTACGACACGGGACCCACGCCTTTACTTCCCTTCCGAAGGAAGCCATGCTAAGGATTTTAACGCCCAAAAATCCATCGTCCTCCGCCGTGTTTGAACCCGCGACCTTGGGTACATGAAATTAGCATGGTAACCATTACACCACGGAGGGCGACTACCACGTGAGAAATTGTTTTCCTAGTGCAGAAAGAGAAAATGAAACACCAGTTTTTTACAGAACACTGCCACATCTTGGTTACCGGCATCCACAAAATTACATTCCTAATCATAACCGGAGTCAAATTCGCCATAAATGAAATAAAAACCTGTTTAAATTGTAATTAAACAGTAAAAGAAAATAACTATTTTCTTATTGTGCACTTGTATAACTACCAAATTTCAATCTGCTCTAACTATTAGCTAAATATAAAAAGAACGCAAGTTTATTGCAGCATTCAGTGAGAAAAATTAAAGCAAGATGAGTATTTTATATTGTGCAAAAATTTAAAGATGTGCAGTTGGAGAGGTAATTTAATTTATAAAACATTTATTACCGAAACCAACAGCTAACCCATCTTATTTTTATTTAAACATCCAATAAACAAAAAGCAAAATCCATTATGTTTGATTCACGACTTTCACCAACTTCTGAAAACAAACTATTCTTGCAAAAGGTTATTCTTTTATGTAAATGAATGCTTATGAAGATAAACATTACCAGAAATGGTCTTATTACTTTTCTTGATAAGTAGAAGACAAATTATGGAGTACACTAGACTAAAGTGTACTATAAATTCCAGAATAATAAATTCCAGTATTTTTCTACGTTTCTTTCTTCTGAACATTCTATCACAGAAGCCCTGCAGTCAGATCTTTTAAAAGTTAGACTATTGCCATTGAAATTCGTCTCTCTTTCTATGACTAGGAGTAAAAGAAAATATATACGAAAGGGATGAGCGCTTCCCGTTTGAGTAAAGTGTAAGTAATTTAAAATTGATACATATAACAGGGAATATCTCTGAAATGGTTAGTTCTACAAAAAGTGTATATGACAAATTCTGTGCGAGATCTACATTTTTCTGCAGAAAGTTACGGTTTACCAGTTATGCAAAGGTCATTCATAATGAAGAGGACTTCAGGGCTGTTCCCAAGAAATTCAGAATATATATTTTATTTGCCATGTAAACGACTTTAATATACGGCAATTTAATCAAAATCATTACATTCATTTTCGAGCAAATCGAAAATTTCGAAAAATATTCCGTAAAAAGGTAGTGAGGGTTTTCCCCCAAGTTTTTATGTGTCCATAGACAGATAAACAGCTCCCCTTCACACACTCAGATACACACACAAACACAAATTGATCTATTTCTAAAAGTGCTTTCTTTGGATTTAGGGGTTCACATAGCACGTATTTCCGGTGAAATCTCGGTATCGAACTTAGCATACTCTCAATACCTAATGCTATGCAAATTGTACACACGTGGTAATGAATGTAAACAACATCTGATATGTTCCATTTGCATGACTTTCTCGCAGCTTTATAACATATTATTGTTAAAAGGTTTATTCTTCTATCTACTTCATGCTAATCGAAATACAGTTGGCAGAAATGGTGTTATTATATACTTTCTTACAACTGGAAGGGAAATAAGAAAGTACCATACTGTAAAGTGACAGTCAAATCCATTAAAAGCTGATTGCTATGTGATTAAAATTCCTTTGTTTGTATGGCCAGGAGTTGACAAATTTCCGTATTTGAAACGTGTAAGTATTTTAAAGCTGAAACCAATAACAAGGAATATCTCAGAAGTGGTCAGCTCTATAAAATAAAACAAAAGAAAAGTATATGACATAAGTTATGTCCTTTAACGAATTTTACATATATATATTGTAGTAGGTAAGTTTTGTCTATCTCTTACGGTTAACCAGTAATGCAAAATTCATCTAGAATAAAGAGGCTATTCCCATAAAGTTCAAGATATACATTTTATTTTTCATGTAAATATCTTTAATTTACGATATTTTAAACAAAATCGTTACAGCCATTTTTGAATAAATCAAAATGTTCGAACAATTACCTTGTAAAAGGTAGTTTTAGGTGGGAGAATTTTCTTGAAAATCTTCGTGTCGAATCTTTGAAAGTTACTAAACTTAAATACCAAGTTTGGTATTTAGCGGGCTTTTAGTTTTTGAGCTATGCTGTCCACAGACACACACGGACCTTTTTCTAAAAATGCTTGTTTGGACTCAGAGGACTCGAAGCATACATTTCCAGTGAAATCTCGGTATCGAATTTTTGGGTGGAATACTATGCCGCCTGTGTACATTATGTACTTATTACTGTAAAGAAAGTAATAATACAATGGATAGCGATGAAAATGCAAAAATGTGAAACGCAAGGGGGCGCGAGGTACCATAGGAGAGTGAGGTGTATATGTTTGTGCGTGTGTGTGTGTGTGTTTTCAGTTGGTTTTGTGACGTGGTTGTTTACAATAAGAAAATCTCAACATGTGGTGCAACCAGACTCTCAAGGAAGAAAGTGGATAAATGATACATTTGTGTATGTGGTGGATCTCCTTTTAAAGATGATAGATTACATACATATCCGTGCTTGCAAATGTGCGGAAATAATGAACACCTAGTGTCAGTTACAAAACAGAGACATCAGAATAAACGCTCGTCGGACAGCTCCTCTACATTTCATCTACTTAACTGTGATTTATTGCCAGGTCTTACAAATATTCCTTGAGGGCAAATAATATCCTCTATCTAGTTAGTGGCAAATGACTCTGAAAATTATCTTTAGACAAGAGCCTCTCTTTAATAGACAGAATTTTGAAATGGGGGTGACAGTACTTTACCTCCACTTTTCCTCGTCACATTGACTCTGTGTGCCGCATTTCGAAAGCAAAAATGCAAAATCATTTCAGTTGTATGCATTACTGTGGCTCAATAAGGGATATTTATTTTATTTCCATTTGTACGATATTATTTTCAGTTTTACTTACCCTAGTGCTCATTTTTCTGTTCAGAGCACACGTGAATGTGTATGAAGAAAAAGAGAGGGAGACAAAGATGAAAAAAGAAAGGAGAGTAATTCAAACGGTAATTAATTCCCAGGTTTTTGTTCAGACGCATATCATTCCCTCTAAAAGTGGATTATTAACTTACTTTGAAGAAAGAAGTTTACTTACCTGCCCATTGTATATCTATGGTGTCCACGATAAATTTTCCATTTACTTTCTTTACTTCAAATTTGATGTAATTTGGGTTTGTAATGTTTGAGCTCAAAGAACGTCTGTGTCGCCGTATATCATTCGCGCCATTGTATTTCATATCATTAAAGATGTGACCTTCCTCTACGCCGGTATCTTCTGTGGTTGAGGAGTCAATGGTTGTAGAAGAATCAGTAGTGGTTGAGAACTCAGTGGTAGTTGAGGACTCAGTGGTGGTCGAGGACTCAGTGGTGGTTGAGGACTCAGTGGTGGTTGAGGACTCAGTGGTGGTCGAGGACTCAGTGGTAGTTGAGGACTCAGTGGTGGTTGAGGACTCAGTGGTGGTTGAGGACTCAGTGGTGGTCGAAGACTCAGTGGTAGTTGAGGACTCAGTGGTGGTTGAGGAATCAGTGGTGGTTGAAGATTCAGTGGTGGTGGAAGAGTCAGTGGTGGGTGAGGAATCAGTGGTGGTGGAAGAGTCAGTGGTGGTTGAGGAATCAGTGGTGGTTGAAGACTCAGTGGTGGTGGAAGAGTCAGTGGTGGGTGAGGAATCAGTGGTGGTTGAGGACTCAGTGGTGGTTGAGGACTCAGTGGTGGTTGAGGACTCAGTGGTGGTTGAGGGCTCAGTGGTGGTTGAGGACTCAGTGGTGGTTGAAGATTCGGTGGTGGTTGAGGACTCTGTGGTGGTTGAAGATTCAGTGGTGGTTGAGGACTCAGTGGTGGTTGAGGACTCAGTGGTGGTTGAGGAATCAGTGATGGTTGAGGAATCAGTGGTGGTTGAGGACTCAGTGGTGGTTGAGGAATCAGTGATGGTTGAGGAATCAGTGGTGGTTGAGGACTCAGTGGTGTTTGAGGAATCAGTGGTGGTTGAAGGCTCTGTAGAGTTATCTGTTGTATATGGTAAATAAATTTTAAATGTTCTTCTTTCCTCAGTACAGTTGACCTCAAAAGATTTGTTGGCATCAGGCTGCACTGAGATAGGACCCTGTGGATAAGATAAAATTAAGGATACAAATAGGCTGTAATTAATTATTCTGCAGAGATAAAAATGTTAAAGTAAACCAAGTAAATTCGATCGTAGATTATAACTATTCTTAGTGCTATACTATATTTTGCTTTTTGAAACATTGAAAACACGCTAAAATTTAAAATTTACATTATTTAAGTTTCTTAAGCTGTTTTAAAACGCATATTATGAGTAAAAAAAAAAAAAAAAAGCCCGCGTTATTTCTAAATATGCTATAAGCTACTATAATAATGAATGGGTGTAAGCTCATAATGGTACATAACTATCATAAGCGTCATTCCCTCCCGAACAGGAAAGCGGAGTTTCAATGAGGTACTTCAGAGCTGATTGAGGAAGACAAAACTCTGCATTTAGGATTATTCGACGAGTGAACCATGCGACTGACACAACATTATATTGAACAGGCATTCGGGAAAAGGTAGAATTAAAAAAAAATCTGATATGTGTATATGTATCACATGACTTTCCCCACACCTCTATAACAATGTATTGTTAAAAAGGCTATTAATATAACTAGGCCATGCTAAACGATATAAACGATAGCAGAAATGGTCTTATCATTTCCTTCCCTGTAGGGTAAGGAAGCCTTATTAGTTGACTTATCTTAGATGGTGATAAGCAGGGAAAATCATTTCCTGATACTAGAGTGCTGCAGATTGCGAGCGTACGGACGTGAGGACGAAGTCGTGCCGCGCTGTCACAGCCGTCCCAGGACGAATAGTACATAAATGAACGCTGCAATACCACAAAACATAAATCAAATATTCAGATAATGAAAACTAAAGCGAATGCTGATCTGCCCCCTCCCCCCAGTTCAAACCCTGTTCCAGACAGGGAGAACGCATTTTGTAAATAATTGTGTAGCATGATAGTGTTTGCTGATATACCTTTATACAAGCTGCAGTATCATGCATTTGTTGCATTTATGGATAAATATACAGGTCGTAAACTACCTTCCGTAAGAACACTCCGTAGATATGTACGTACGTGCTATGAGCAAGTGTTAGCTGATGTACAGGAAACCTTGATAGATAATAAACTATGTATTTCTATAGACGAAACACAAGATTCGGCTAATAGGCCTGTCACGAATGCTGTAGTTGTTATTCTCTCTCCTAATGGATCAGGGCAAACGTGAATGATTTAACAATGACACGTTTATTTGAAACCTTATTATCGGTTTTGTGGCCTAATGAAATTTTGTTTCAGTTTAGCTATTTCAAGACTTAAGAGCCACTCAGAATAATTATAAATGTTTACCTACAACTATTACTGCTTTGAAATCTAGGAAACTCGAGCTGCCAGAAGCCATTCGTCATGTACAGGAATTTACGACAAATATTTCTCAATTTACCATAGAGCAGCTCTATAAGTGAGGAATAAACTTGAGAAAAACCCAGGATACTCCAAATTGTGTCATATCAGCAAAGTGATAAAAGCTAGTGCAAAAGGCCAACCTACAAAATGTACGGAACAGTCAGTACACACAAATGATCTGAAGTTTAAGTTTGCTCTTACTACTTCTTGTGACGTAGAGAGAACATTTTTCGGAGTATAAATCGTGTTTCACCTCTAACCGAAGAAGATTTGTTTTTGAAGCATTAAAACTGTATATGGTCATACATTGTAACAGATAAAGAAATATCGTTTCTGTATAGGATATTATGAATAGCATAAAGAATTCAATGTATCTCATATAGTTTAAATCTGTATTGTTTTGTCGTTTTTACTTTCTCTACACTTAATATGTACATAGCGTATAGAGAAGGTATTGCAATGCATCCAAAAATTCGATACCAAGATTTCACCGGAATTATATGTTTTGAAACTCTCCGAATTAAAAAAAAAAAACATTTAGAATGTCCGTGTGTATGTGTGTGTGTGAGTGAGTGAATGTGTCTGTCTGTGGACAGTATATCTCAAATAGAAAAGTCCGTTAAATACAAACGTGGTATTTAAGTTCAGTATCTTCCAAGGATGCGATTCGAAGATTTTCGAGAAAATACCCACCCCTAACTACCCTTTATATAGAAAACTTTTTGAAAATTTAATTTCGATTTTGATTAAAATCTCTTATATTGAAAATATTTACATGACAAATAAAATATATATATCTTCAATTTTCTGGGAATAGCCTCTGAAGACTTTGGCGGCATTTTGAATAACTGGTAAACCGTAAGAGATAGACAAAAACTTACTTTACAAAAATGTAGAGACTGCTTGCGTGGTCGAGTGGTCAGCGAGCTTGCTTCTCACTCGAAAGTCCCGGGTTCGATTCCCGGCTGGGGCGCGGAATTTTTCTTTAGCCAGATTTATTCTCTATCCCCCACATAGTCTGGAAGAATGTGTGTGTGTGTGTGTTTGAGAAATATAAAATGATTTAAACCAACGTAAAGAACCATCAGAAATTAGTTGTTTCAAAAGCAAAGCCCCCGATATGACCTTAGTTGTTAAAGGGGGCTATATAAATGATACAATTAAAAAAAATGTAGAACTTGTTAAAACACACAAAGTATGTATGCCTTTTTCTCGTGTAGTTTTTGAGATATTCCTTGTTATTGGTTTCGTAAAACTTTTCCCTGGCCACGCAAAGAAATGGATTTTAATCCTTTAGCAACCACATTTTGAAACATTTTACTGTCTGTTTAGCCTAGCCTGTTTCTCTTACTTCACTCCTAATTATAAGGAGAGAATTTCTGCAAATGTTTATATTGATTAGCACGTAGATGGAAGAATAAACATACTAATAATTTGTTACAAAGATGTAGAGAAAGTCATTTGAATGGAGCACACCAAATGTCTTCGTACATTAATGTACAATTTAATGTCTGCCCTGCATTTTTACTATCATGTTTAATTAGATGCCCAGCAGCAGCTTAACATCTACGTTATACGTGACTACGTCATTCACTGAGGGTTCAAGAGGTCACTTTGTTTACTTTCTTACTTCTCGTCGTCTCGTGGGCTACGGCCCGTGTGCACTTTACTTGAAGAAGCAGGTATGGAAATGCCTCTCCCTAGTGATAAGTTTTGTTTTATCTTTGACTAAGTTTACCCTTGTTTTAGTTTAAATGACTGCCGATAGGTAGTACTGGCTCTCCCGTGGCCTTGTCGCTTTTTTCAACGCTACATGAATGTCTGAGAAGAAAGAAACGTGCAGTCTAGCGTGTTTGTTAGAGACTTCCCATCATTTTTTGAAGTCTTTTGAGAATAATTTCGTTTTATGCTTTATAACCTTTTGGTGTTATTACTTTCTCTACACGTACTATGTACATAGTGTATAGAGAAGGTATTGCATTCCACCCAAAAACTGGATACCGAGATTTCACCGGAAATACACGTTTTAGGGTCTCGTGTATCCAAAAAAAAATAATTTTTAGAAAAAGGTCCGTGTATGTGTCAGTGTGTCTGTGAACACGACTCAAAAACGAAAAAGTCAATAAAATATTAAACTTGCTATTTAAGTTTAGTATTTACCAGGGATGCGACAGGTAGATTTTGAGAACCCTCCCTCCCAACCTACCCTTTATCAAAAATGTCTGTAACGATTTTAATTAAAATACCACATGCTAAAGATATTTATATAGAAAACAAAATAACATGTATATCTTGATTTTTTTGAGGAATATATCATATATGTTTTTATTTCGTGAAATTGACCATTTCTGAGATATTCCTTATTATTGGTTTCAATTTAAAAATACTTGAACTTTTCTCTCACGGAAAATTGTAAACTCCTGTCCCCGCATAGAAACGGATTTCAACCACATGACAACCAGCTTTTAAAAGATTTGACTATCACTTTAGTAGTGCATTCCCTTACTTGCCTTCTACTTTACGAGGAAAGAAGTAATTATGACAATTTCTGCTATTATTTACCTCGATTAGCATTGTGAAGAAAGAAGAAGAATCTTTTGTAAGAAGTTTGTTTGTATAGCAGCTAGAGAAAGTCATGTAAGTGTAACACATAAGATTTTTTATTCGTAGAAAGATGCTGACAATGTGTTTCATTTTTACTTTCTCTATACGCATTATGTACATAGTGTATAGAGAAGGTATTGCACTCCACCCAAAAATTCGATACCGAGATTTCAACGGAAATATATGTTTTAGGGTCCCCTGTATCCATAAAAAGCATTTTCACAAAAATGTCCATGTGTGTGTGTCCGTGTGTCTGTGAACACGATAACTCAAAAATGAAAAGTCGGTAACATACCAAACTTGATATTTAAGTTTAGTATCTTCCAGGGATGCGACACGAAGATTTTGAACAAATGCCCCCACCCCAAACTACCCTTTACATGGAACTTTTTCGAAAATGTTGATTTTCTTAAAAATGGCTCTAACGGTTTTGAATAAAATTTCGTATATTAAAGATATTTACCTGAAAAATAAAATGTATATCTTGAATTTTCTGGGAATAGCCTCTGAAGACAACTTTATTCTGGATGAATTTTACGGAATTTTAAATAACTGTTAAACCGTAAAAGATGGACAAAAACTTACCACACAAAAATGTAGAGCACGTTAAAACACACAATTTATGTTATATACATTTTTTTCGTGGAATCATCGTTTTTGAGTCATTCCTTGTTTTTGGTTTCTGCTATGAAGACTTATACTAACTCATATAGGAATTTGTCAACTGCTTCCATACAAAGGAACTTCAGTGACATAGCAACCAGCAAGGAACAAAGCAAACATAGCAACAAGGAACCAAGTAATAAGACTATTTCTGCTATTTTAGTCTGATTAAAAATGAAATAAATAGATGTATAAGCTTTTTAAGAGTAATTTGTTGCAGAGATGTAGAGAAAGTCATGTGAATGGTACACAGATTTTTAATGCTTGAATTATTAAATACATTACACTGAATTGAGTTTGATACCAATTAATTTACAAAGAGATCTGTTCATATTCACTGCTATAATTGTGAGTTCTGCGTTACAAACAAATTCTCACATTGGTATGAAAACAATGCGATTTCAATGATATTGATAAATTTAAGGAACTTGTTTTGTTTTGTTTTTTGCTTGTTTGCTATTCTGCAAATGTTTATGTTACAACTAACACATCTATGACAATATGTATAGTTCCATAACTGAAATACAAAAAATAATGTAGGAGACATTATAAGGAGCAATAATTTCATATATCATAAAAGTGTGAACAGCATATGTCGTGTTTTATACAGATAATTTTACATACTAACATTGCACTCCACTGAAAAAAATAGCGTAATTAAAGCTCACGCAGTGCACAGTAGGTGATTTGTCCAGCGAGCACATACAATGATGCAGTACTAAAATATTATCAGTATTCTCTTAAAAATTGTACCCTATATTTAGAAATGCATTCTGTTTAGGAGGATGAAGCAAATCATTAGGCATGTCTCATTTATTTTTACTTTCTCTACACATACCATGCACATAGTGTACAGAGAAGACATTGTATTCTACCCAAAAGTTCTAAGTCAAAATTTCCCGGAAATATATGTTTTAAAATCCCCTGTGTTCAATTTTTGTTTAGTTTAGAAAAGTCCGTATGTATCTGTGTGTGCGTCTGCTTGAATATGTGTATGTCTGTCTGTCTGTCTGTGTGTGTTTATGTATGTGTCTGTGGACAGCATAGCTCAAAATCTAAATGCCAACCTTGGTATTTAAGTTTAGTATCACAAATAAAACGTATATTTTGAATTTTCTGAGAGCATCTGAAGACCTGTTCATTCTGGATGAACTTTGCTGCATTTTGCATTTCTGGTGAAGTTTCCGACCCAAAAATCTAAATCTCGTTAAAACACACACTTTAAGTCATACACATTTTTGGTCAAAGTTGGTTTTCTTTATTGGTTTTAGTTTTGGACTAGATATCTTCTCAAACGGGGTCACGTTTCACTTCATCTCTTTTGTTTTGGTGACAATGCAAAGCTAACCGTTCTTCAGTTGTTCTCATATCGAACAGTTTTTACTTTCTCTATACTCACTATGTACATAGTGAAAAAAATTCGATACCGAGATTTCACCGGAAATATATGTTTTAGGGTCCCTTGTATCCAAAAAAAGTATTTTCAGGAAAAGGTCCGTATGTGTGTGTTTGTCCGTGTGTCCGTGTGTCAGTGTGTCCGTGTGTCTGTGAACACGACAACTCAAAAACGAAAAGTCGGTAAAATACCAAACTTGGTATTTAAGTTTAATATCTTGCAGGGATGCGACACGAAGATTTTGAGAAAAATCCTCCCACCCCAAACTACCCTTTACATGGAACTTTTTTCAAAAAGTTTGATTTTCAAAAAAATGGCTCTAACGATTTTGATTAAAATATCGTATATTAAATTTATTTACCTGACAATTAAAATGTATATTTTGAATTTTCTGGGAATAGTCTCTGAAGACCACTTTATTCTGGATGAATTTTTCATAACTACTAAACCGTAAGAGATGTACAGAAACTTAACCCACAAAAAATGTAGAGCACGCTAACACACACAATTTTGAGATATTCCTTTTTCTTGGCTTCAGCTTTGAAAAACTTATACTTTTGTCATACAGGAATTTGTCAATTCCTGTCCATACAAACAAAGGAACATCAGTCACATAGTAACCTATGGTACTCCCTTATTTCGCTTCTACTTACAATAAAGCAAGAAATAAGACTATTTTTGCTAATTTTTCTCAATTAGCATGAAATAAATAAAAGATAAGCTTATTAACAATAATAATTTACAGAGATATAGAGAAAATCATGTGAATGGAACACATCAGATTTTTAAAATATTTAACCATCGCTTTGGCTTAGTGGGTTTAGTGTGTTCCCTTCTACTCGCAAGAAAGCAAATGATAAGACAATTCTGCTAATGTTTGTCTCAGTTAGCATAGCTTTGTTTTCTTGCAGCTCTCATAGTTTACACGTTACTTAAAAATGAATATTATTATGGAGTTATTTAATAATTAAGATAATAATATCCCGCCTGGGTAGTGTGGTGGTAACGTGTCTGCTTCACATTCAAGAGGTCGTGAGCTCGCAACTCGCTTAGGGTGAGTTGTCCGGATAAGGTTTTTTTTTCGGGGTTTTCCCTTATCTTGATGAGTGTCGAGTAACTTTAAGCTCCATGGACCCTGAGAACATTTTAGCATCATTTCACTAATTTCATTCATCGTTCGATATGACCAACCAGGCTAAGCTACAAAAGAAAAAAAAAAGATCATAATTTTATATCGTGGATCTTTAGATTAATCTGGGATCTTGGTTCTTTGTTGCATAAAAATGTAGGTACTTATGCGTTTCGTAAGTAATAATAATAAGAAGTAAACTATAATTTTATAGTACCTAAATATTTCTGTTTTGGGTGTCAGCGGCTATTTTTAACTTCTCTAGCCCATATATACAATATACGTAGTGGATAAAGAAGTTAGGTATAGTATTACACCCACAAATTCGATCTGGAGATTTCACCGGAAATACATGTTTTGAGAACCCATGAAGCCAAAAGAAAATTAGAAACATGTCTACGTGTCTGTCTGCCTCTCTATCACACACACACACACTCTCTCTTTCTCTCTCTCTGTGTGTATCTGTGGGAAGCATGGCACAAAATCAAAAAGTTGAATAAATACCATATTTGGTATTTAAGTTCAGTAACTTGCAAGGATGCGACACGAAGATTTTTAAGAAAATCCTCCTACCCAAACTACCCCTTTTATGGTACATGTTTCCAAAATTTTAATTTTCTCACAAATGCATCTAACGATTTTTATTAAAATGTCAAATGTTTAAGATATTTCCATGACAAACGAAACATATAACTTGAAATTTCTGGGAACAGCCTAAGAAGACGTCTTCATTCTGGATGGTTTTGCATAAGCTTTGTATAACTGGTAAACCATATGAGATAGACAAAAACTTACTACACAGAAAATTAGATCTCATTAAAACACACAATTTATATAATATAAATTTTTTCTAGTCGCCTTCTTAGTGCGGTGATAGCGCGGCTACTTGCCCAGCGGGAGAATTGGGTTCGATTCCCAGTACCGGTGTGGGGAATTTTCCTCCCCTGGGAGAACAGGTCCGGGTGAACTCAGCCTCATAAGGTCCCTGGGGGGGGCCAATTAGGGGCTACTTGATTGAAAAGTATCGGCTTCAGGTCGAGAAGACCGCATTAACCGGCCGGGAGGGAGTCGAGACGCTGATCACGTCTCAGCCACCAGCACTGCATCCCATTCATGACGCCTTCGGGCCGAGATGGAGGATGCATCGGCTTGGCGGTAGGCCAAGATTCCTTGTGGACTGTTGTGCCACGAAGTTACGTTACATTTTTTATAGAGTTAACCGTTTTCGAGATATTCTGAGTTATTGGTTTCACTTTTAAGGTGCTTAAACTTTACTCAAATGGGAGACATATCTCTTTTCGTCTCTCTTTTGTTTATTCCTAGTAAGGAAAGGGAACCTAATTTCAATAGTTTCACTTAGCGACCAGCGTTTGAAAGATCTGACTGTCGCTTTAGTCTAATGAATTCCTTTTATTTCATTTCTGCTTACCTAGAAGCAGATAATAAGGCCAATATTGGCAATGTTTAGCTTGATTAGCATGACGTAGATAAAAGAATAATCTTTAGTAAGAAAAGTTTCTTTGTGGAACAGCTAGAGAAAGCCATATGAATGGAACACATCAGATTTGTGTTTATTTAACCTCAAATTCGCTTAAAAACAATTATGTGGTCATAACATAAAGTTCAAAGCTTTCTTTAAAGAATGAATGTGTCTTCAAGATGTTTTAATTTCTTCCATGAATTTACGAGAACATTTACTGAAGGCGGTTAAACATAAAATGAATGCGGCGCAAAGTGAAGAGGAAAAATGAGTGGCCGCAAAAATATAAAAGATTTTGCAGAAGAATAGCAGCTTGAGCACTTGTACGCAGCAGCAAACCTTCTTATGGGGATACCGTGTTCAAAGGAATCACAGATTTTTATTCAACATATGTCGAAGGTGTAGTAAGCCCCCGTCACATCCATCGATGTAATGCGTTCCTTTTCAGCATTAAACTATAAGTGCACAACGGAGGAAAGATCGTCGTTATGAGCAGGCGCGCCAGTAAGCAAGGAGAATGTTTCCACCACTGCCTATTTTTTTTTTCTTTCACCAGGCGCGCGCATATTAGTAAGAACACGATTCCCCTACAGTGAAGTTAATTGATGATGAGTAAACTGGCTACTATGCAGTACAGAGGAAGAGTCACAGAGGAAAGTGCGAAGGATGGGAGGGAGAAAAAGTGTGGAAACGTCCGTCAAACAGCAGTTCAATGCAACTTTTGTATTGTATACCTTTAACATCATTTTAGATATAGGTTATACAACGAATGGGGACATCTCGTGCACTGCGACTGCATATTGTGCCTATCATCCCCCAGGAGAAAGGGTTGAATTATAAGAACTACTGGAGGTTACAGACCGCAAAGTCGTGCGGAAATCGCTAACAGTCACAGACCGGAAGACGCGGAAGACCCATCCCACTGCTGGAAGACAATGTACTATCAGTCACCAAGTAGCTCTCCAGTGTCTACGAGGAGTACTATTTCATTTCAGGAAACATACACGCCATCTATCCGGACCACCATATATACCTGAGATATTAAAAGGAAATAGAATGCAAGGAAAATGATAAAAGGAAATCGTATTGAATGAGTATCCACCCCAGCATTCACCTACCGACCAGAGAAAACCACAAAAATACTAGGTCAGGATGGTGGTCAATGGGAATCGAACCCAAGATTTCCGAATCTGTGTCCCATTCATTACCTCAGAGACATTTTGCTCCAAGAGAAGCGCTATAGCTGTTCTCTGGAATCTTGGAAGTTTTAGTAATCAATTGTAAATCTATCTATGGACTGAATGTTTGAATGGGTTGGTTATTTGTATACATTTAATATCGTATATATGCATAGCCCCACATTAGGTGCATTCTTATTGGACCAAGTAAACTGTTTTCAGATACAGTTAGAACATTAAAGTAATCTAAAGCTTTTTATGTTATGCAACTGTACAGTATTTTTCAAAACATGGTGACCCTTTGCCAAGGGCGACGTGACTTTAAAGTTTGCGTTTGGAAATCAACTCTCGCAGTTGCCAAGTCTTCCACCTACTGTCCTTTAACAGAGGCGCAAGCAGAGTCTTCGAGTCTCCAGGAAATAGAGATTTTACTACGTTGGCTCTCACCCCCTAGTATAGGTTCGTCTTTAGTTTGCTAATGGTTATTGCCCAATGGCAGGGGGGAGCGGCCCCGTTTGAAGGCCATCATGTTTTGGAGAAAACCTTATCTATTGTCATTTTCTGTTTTTATGAATAATAAATTTTATTATTTTATAAATACTGTAGTTTTATATTATATGTTTAACCGCATATTTTAGAGCATATTTTAAGTTTTATAGTTTTAAATAGAATTGCTGAAAGAGCCTGGACAGGATACGTAAAGTGCTCTTATATGACCTAAAATCCCCGCTGTCATTACAACACGATAACCCTCTGATCACCACAATAAAGTAAAATTGATGTGGTTTTTGCATGCCAAAAGTAAAAATACTCAAAAATTACAAGTAGAACCCTGTACGTCCTGGAAGGGGGGTGTAATTCCTCCATATGTGGAGAATAAGAACGCGAAGAGGAAGAAGAACATAACTAGAACATTTACATTAAATTTTATCATGTAAATAATACTTACTCCCTTATCAATTTGGATGCTCATCCGGACATTGAAACAGTCTTCTTTATACCTAAAGACCTGTGCTTGTTGTTGTTGTGTTGAAGCTGTAAAGAAATAAACAATTATGTGTTACAATCACACGACTTTTTCTACATATCTGTAACAAATTATTGTTAATTGTTGAAAAGCTTATTCTTCCATCTACATCATGCTAATCTAGATACATGTTAGCAGAAATTGTCCTTATTACTTGGTCCCTTGTAAGCAGAAGGAAAAAGTGTAATGTATTCCGTTCACATGATGTCCTCTAACTGTTCGGTAAACATACCTTTTATTCAAAACATTAATCTGTCATATACATCACTCTAATCAAGATTAACTTAAGTAGAATTAGTCTTATTACCAGCGTGTTGTAATTAGAAGGGAAATGCAAAGGCTAAAGCGATAGTCTCGTCCTTTGAACGCCGGTCGTTATGTGAAACAATTGAAATTCCATTCTCTGCTTTCCAGGAGTAAATAAAAGAGAAACAAGAAGAAATATGTCTTCACGTTAGAGAAAAGTAAGTGGCCAAAATTGAAACTAATAATCCGGAATATCTCAAAAACGGTTAACGCCTAAAAAAAATGTATATGAGGTAAATGGTGTGTTTTAATGAGATCTACGTTTACTGTGTAGTAAGTTTTTGTATATATCTTACGGTTTGCCAATTACACAAGAGTCATCAGTGTCTATTCGCAGAAAATCAAAGATATACATTTCGTTTGTCGTAAAAATATCTTAAACCTGACATCGTTAGGGACATTTTTGCGAAAATCAACATTTTCAAAAAATGTTCCATGTAAAGGTAGTTGTAGTAGTGGAGAGATTTTCTTGAAAATTTTCGTGTTGCATCGTTGGAAGACACCAAACTTAAATTCCAAGTTTGGTATTTAACGGTCTTTTCGTTTTTGAGTTATGCTGCCAACAGACACACTCGCAAATTTTCCAAAATGCTTTTCTTGGATTCAAGGGGTCTCAAAACATGCATTTCTGGTGAAACCTTGATATTATATAATTTTGGTTGCAATACAAAACCTTCTATATACACTATATACATAGTACGTGTAGAGAAAGTAAAAATATTATGAGTTCCTTTGACATTAGCTTATTTATCTATGCTGCAACAAACTAATCTTATAAAACCTTATTCTGCTATCTAATTCATGGAAATCAAAATAAACATTCTAGAAAGCATCTTTATTACACATTGCTTTATAGGTGGAATGGAATAAAATTGAATTTACTAGGTTAAACCGATAAGTGGTTGCTATGTGATGACTTTGAAATTCGGCTCTCTTTGTAGGACAACAAGTAAATAATAGTTGCACTGAGGAAAGTAAGACAAAGAAAGAAAAAAGAGAAACGTTTGACACTGTGTTTTTTAACGAAAACGACATTCTTTTGTAGAAGGTAACTTGTCTATCTCTTGCTGATTACCAGTAATACAAAAGTCATCCAGCATAACTAGAACTTCAACGGTTGTTCGCAGAAAATTCAAGATATGCATTTTACTTGTCATGAAAATGTCTTGGTTATTGAAATAAAAATAATAATAACCCCCCTATTTACGAGCTGTCAACAAGGAGGGGGCTGACCCGACAAATTATAAATTAATCAGGTATCTAAAAAATTAAAAAATTGAAATTGTATATAAAGATAACAATATTGACAGTTTTCAACGTATTTTAACCAAAATTATAGAGTCGTTTCTGAAAAATTCTAAATGTTCGAACATTTTTACAATAAAGGCTGGTTTGGAGTGAAGATGTTCTTCAAAATTATCGTATTGCGTCCTTGGAAGATGTTGAATTTATGTAAATAAAAAAGTTTAATTTAATAGCTCACCAAACATGGATCTTTGTCTAAAATTGCTTTCATATTGGATTCAAGGGACCCGAAAACGTGTACTTCCAAATAAATCTCGGTATCGAAATCTTGGGTGGAATACAATACCTTTTCTACTTTCTCTGTACATAGTTCGTGGTACACATGGAGTTTGTAATAGAAAAGTGTATTGTTTCTTTCGGTATTCTTTAACGTATAAAAACAATAATGAATTTAACTTATTTTTTGTCTTTGTCTTTGTTTTTTCTTACCTTATTTATCACGTACATGCAGGTAGAAAGGTACTGCATTTCACTCAAACATTAGTTATCGAGATTTCATTGGAAATGCATTTTTGGGATCCCCTTAATTCAAAAGTGTCGGGTTCCTCTATGAACAGCATAACTCACAACCAAAGGTCTCTTAAATACCAAACCTGATATTTAAGTTCAGGATCTTACAGGGATAGAACACGAAAATTTTCAAGAAATTCTTCACCCCAACCTACCTTTTACAGGAAAATTATTAGAAACTTTTGATTTCCTAAAAAATGTGTAACATTTTGATTAAAATACGATAGGTATATTTAAGACATTTTCATGACAAATAAAATGTATATCTGAATTTTCTAAGAATAACCTCTGATTGACTTTTACATAACTGTTAAGCCGTAAGAGATAGACAAAATCGGTTTAAATTTTCCAATACTCAAATGAGAAGTCATCATTCGTATGTCTTTCATTTTTTACTCCTTTTCACACAGGCAGAAATGACATCATATAGCGACTAGATTTTAAAAATAGCGCTTTAGCCTAATGTATTCCCATATTTTCATTGTACATACAAGGATAAATAAATAAGGTATACTTCTGCTCTCATTTATTTCGATTAGCATTAAATTGATAGAAAAATAAACGTTGATGAGATAGTTTGTAGCAGAATGTCATGTGAATAGCGTACTCACATTTTTTACTTTTACATCCCTGTATGTATATTGTATTTACCCATTCCATACATTTCTTTATTATAATTAAATTCAAGTTCTATCCTATTGATTGACAAACACAGATGTAATCAAATCACAATGCTGCACATGTCAGTTTCTTTGCTGAAGAAGACAGCTAGCCATAAGGATTTCTGAGACGAAGGCTGCTCCAATTTTCAAATTTGGGAAGCTATCTGATCCGATTTCATATTTGCTTAGACTGGTCTGAGCACGAGAAGCTCTCAAAAGTATGTTGGTAGGCATGTTTGGAAATGTATGGGTTGGGCGCTGTGGTGACGTGAAAGTATGGTCAATTTATTTTTGTCACCCTAATAGTTATGCAACACTTTAGCCACCTGCGCAGGACGGATGTACTAACCTCGCGCTCGCTAAACTACCACGCTTTGGTGCTTCTTGGCGCAGGGATCCTGGGTTCGAGTATCGCCTTAGGCATGGGTATTTCTGTGTTTGTAAATGTGTCTACGTCTATGCATGTATATGTAAAAGGAAAACGTTAAAAATTAATAGGTCAACTAAGGAAATGTAGACAACTGGAAAAAAGAGGAAAAGGAATTCAACGCCGGAGTCCTGACAAACCTACGGAACTGTATTAAAAAAAAAAAGGTCTGACTTCTATGGCCACATCACTCAATCGCCTGAGCACCAGCCTGTTATGACTGGGGTATCGGGTTCGATTTCCAGTGAGAATTTTTCTCTAGCCGAAATTAATTTCTGTCCTCCCCAGAATCTGGAGTATGAATGATAATGTAGGTACTTGTATGTAATTTAATGTACAATGTTCAAACAAATAACAACTTCATGATTTGCCATCATTGCCGATAGGCAGTATGTTAAATGATCGAAGATACATCATTACAATTAAAGACAGGGAATAAATAAAGAGAAAAAATAATACAACTTGAAGATTTCTTAAGATGAAAATAATGAAAATCTGCTGTGCTCCATTCACATGGCTTTGTCTACATCTCTTTAACAAATTATTGATAAAAACTTATTCTTATATTCACTTAATGATAATAAAAAAAGGATAAATGCTCTTATTACTTGTTTCCTTTTAAGCAGAAGGGAAATAAAGAAGTACCATAGGCTAAAAGCTATAGTAAAATGTTTTAAAAGTTGATTGCTAGGTGAATGAAGTTGCTTTGTTTGTGTGACCAGTAGTTAACACATTCCCGTATGAGAAATGTGTAAGTATTTTAAACTGAAACAAATAACAAGGAATATCTCAAAAACGCTCAACTCTACAAACAAACCTAGGTATATAACATAAATTGTGTGTTTTAACGAGATCTACATTTTTGTATAGGAAGTTTTTGTGTATCTCTGACGAAAAAAAATCATCCAGAATAAAGATGCCTTTAGAGGCTATTCACAGAAAATTCAAGATATACATTTTATTTTCCACGGAAATATCTTAAATATAAGAGATTTTAACCAAAATCGTTAGAGTCAATTTTGAGAAAATCACAGTTTTCGAATTCGGTGTAAAGTTTGGTTGAGGGTGAGGGATATTCTTGAAAATCTTCGTGTCTCGTTCTTGGAAGATATTAGAACTTAAATACCAAGAATTTAATCGACTTTTCGTTTTTGAGCTATACCGTCCACAGACATACACGGACATTTTTTCAAAAAATGCTTTTTTTTTTTGGCTCAGGGAACCTCAAAGCATATATTTCCGGTGAAATCTCCTTATCGAAATTTTGGGAGGAATACAATACTTCCTCTATATGCTATGCTCATATAACATATAGAGAAAGTAAAAATAAGAAACAAATAAATAAGAAACAAAATGACTTTCTCTACCCAATCTTCAACAAATAATTCTTATAATATTTATTCTTCTGTTTGCTTCACTCTTTTCGAGATACATTGTAGATACAGGGGGAATACGGTGGCTTAAGCGAAAATCAAAACTTTTAAAAGCTGGTCGCTCTACCACGGCTTTGAATTTCCGTTGACTTTGCTTGATCAGAAGAAAGAAAAATGAATAACGAATTCCCATTTCGAATACTATAAGTATTACTAAGATCGAAGCCAATAACATGGAATGCCTCGGAAATGGTAAATTAATTCAAAATGTGGATTAATATAAACGAAATATACATTTTTATGCAGTTATGATCTTGTGTGTCTCGTAAGCTTTACTGTATTACATACAACATTCATATAAATAAATAGGATTTCTGAGGCTATTCACAGAAAATACAAGATATGCATATCATGTATCATGAAACTATTGCAAATATTTAATCAAAGACGTTAAGGCCATTTTTCAACAAAAAAAACAAAAAAAAAACATGTCTATGTGAAGGGCAGTTCGGTGGGGGATTCTCTTGAAAAACTTCGTGTTGCATCCTTGGAAGGTGCTGAAATTAGATACCACTTTTTTATTCAACTGACTTTTAGTTTTTGAGTTATGCTGTTCACAGGCGCATAGATTCATACACATACGCGCACGCGCGTGCGTGTGTGTGTGAATTATCAAAATTGAGAAATAAAGCAATGGCCGCGAATACGATTTATAAGGTGACAAAGTCCAAAGAATATGGCGAATTATATAAAATGGCAAGGAACTCATACAAATTTAAAATAAGTAATATGACATTTGAAAGAAACCTGTAATTTATTGAAAAAGCAGGGAAAAGTGTAAAGCTGCATGAGAACTGATAAATTCCATAAAAAAAATTAAAATAAACGTATTACCTTAGGACTTTATAAAATACTTTTCTAACTTAATTGAAGATGTTTGTAAAAAAAGCTCAGACAAGTTCCCACAGTAATAATTCTGCTGAGGCGCTATTAAATTACATAATTATTTCACATAATGTTAGTTTTGAATGGGATGAAGTTACAGCTAAAGATATTTTCAATGTTGTAAATGATTTTAAAAAGTCTGACAGTAAAGATATATATATATATATAATCTCAGCAATAATATAATTGACAAAATTACACCTTCTATTATACCATCTCTCACCATAAGCATAAATATCTGCTTAAAGGCTGGTCTATTTCCCAATACATATGTTCAAAATTACAAAAACTGTGCTAGTTCATAAAAGTGGTGACCGTAATAATCCAGGGAACTATAGAGCTATGGCAATAATTCCAGAAATTATTAAAATTATAGAAGGTGTATTTTAAGGCAAAGAAGATCATATTTTATAAAACTCTCAGTACGGTTTTATCTATGGGAGATTAGCAATTGATCATGTTAATGATCTTCAGTCATCTGTATATGAAATGAATGAAGCTAAAGCTTTGTTTTATGATCTTAGTAAGGCTTTTGTTAGTATATCTCATGAACTGTTGTTAATGAATTTGAATTATTAAGGTGTTCGAAAAAAGGAGCTGAACTTTTTTGAATCCTACCTGTCAGGTCGAGCAATTATATTTTAAATTAATTGTAATAGAGCAAATTTAGCCATGTTAAAATTTGATGTACCTCAAGGTTCTATTTTGGTATCTTTTTGTTTTTATGTATGGTTTACGACTTACCTAGTAATATATCAACTAAGTCCATAATAATTTATGCTGATGATTCTACTTTTTTGATTACTCCTAAAGAGTTTGATGAGTTTAACAACATCTCTATTTGTGTTATAAATGAAATTGAAACATGGTATTCAAATAATGGCCTTGTAATAAATCACGACAAAATTAAGAATATAATTTTCACGCTTAAGCGAGTAAATAATGTTTTATCTGTAGAACCAGTAAAATTCTTGTGCATTTATCTTAACCAAAAGCTGACATGGAAAGCTCATACAAATTATATTTGCAAACGGTTGTAAAGAGTTATATATCTATTAAGGAACCTTATAAATAAAATACACAAACTTACATAAAAGGCTTATTTCACCTACCTTGAAAGTATGGCATTATATTATATGGTAATGGTGTTGGCCTAAAATATGTATTATTGTTATTATTGTTGTTATTATTACAAAAAGCATTAAGAATAATTACAAGAAGTTTGCCTGATGCCTCCTGTAGGCCTTTGTTTATGAGTGAAGGAATTTCAACTGTTAAAATTTATATGTTCTTGATATATTAATGTTACTGAAGAAAACATTACAGATTATGATTTTAGAAGCAACTTCCGTATTCATAATACAAGGTACAATTCCAATATCCATGCTCCGTTTTCTAGATTAAGTAAAATGCTCAACTCTCATGTATTTAATGTCATTAATACACACAATATGCTTCCTGAGAGAGTAAGAACTTTAAATTTAAAAGCATTTCTTCACTTATGTAAGTTCAAGATTAAAAGAGAATCCATTTTATAATATGCAGGAATATTTTAATACTATCTCTAAGCTTTAGTTATACTTATTTTAATTGGAAGATATCTGAATATGACTATTGCCATTGTGTGTTTATTTTAAGTTTTATGTAAAATGACTTAGCCCATTGTATTTTATACTTAAAGACTCAAATAAATTATTATTATTATTATTATTATTATTATTAGTAGTAGTAGTAGTAGTAGTAGTAGTAGTAGTAGAAGTAGTAGTAGTAGTAGTAGTAGTAGTAGTAGTAGTAGTAGTAGTAGTAGTAGTAGTAGTAGTAGTAGTAGTAGTAGTAGTATTACAAAACGCTTTTTATGTATTTTACGAGAAATATCAACAGTGAAATTTCGGGTGGTATGCAACCTTTAATCTACTTAGCATACTTAATAGTAAAAGGAAAGCTCTTTTTTTTTTACCAGGAAACCTCAAAACGTGCTCCGGTGAAATTTCAGTGTGAACATTTTGGGTGGAATGCAACACTTTCACTAACTACTATGTAATTCATAGAGAAAGTAATTAGAAAATAAATCTGATGTGGTGTATAACTTTTCCTAGCGAGTAAACATTGGTAGACATATCTAATATACTATAGAAAATATTAAAACGCGACTCTTCTATCCATGTTGTGTTATTCCGATAGTTCTGTATAGAAAAACATTATTTTCAAATTAAGGAATAAGCACTTAAATGCAACAAGCAAAACCCTCGTTCAAACGTTTATTAGGCGCTCGGAGGAATAAATTCAGGTGATATAAACATTCTCTTTGGAAAGAAAAGTTAAAAATAAAAATTAGAAAAATTAGAGCATCTATCCTAATGCTGTACTTAATGTTGACATATGCAGCATAAAATATTTACAAAATGATCAATACTGCGAAAATGTATTTGATATGTTTTCTTCGCTTGAGTTTTTCTCAATATCTTAGAGATTTCTATTTCAATCAGATTGTTATAAATATAATATGTTACATTCACATAAATTTATGTACCTATTCTGCGACTATCCTTACAAAAGCTAATTCTTGTACCTAGTTCATGCTAATGGAGATAAACTTTAGCAGAAATAGTTTTATTATATTTTATTGTAGGTACAATGGGAAAAAGGGAATATACTAGGCTAAAAAGATAGTCAAATCTTTTAAGAATGGGTCGCTATGTGACCCATTAAAATTCTGTTCTTCCTTTATGGCTAGGATGGAAAAGAAAAAACGGAAAAAAAAATGTATAACGATTGCCCTTTAAGAAAAATGTTAAGCATTGGCGAAATTTAAACAATATCGTCCGAGGTTTCATACCAGTGTCTAGGTTTCATGCAATATTTTAGGAAAAACCTTCGTAAAGCCAGGTGACTGCCTGAACTGTTCCAGATCTCGCAGGCATCAAGATAACTACCAAAGAAATCGATATATGTCACACCTGCTCTCTTCAGAATGCTGTGTACTTTGTATTAGCCAAGGGATTCAGCCCAGAATACTATGCTTCAACTCAGTATGCCAAGGCTCGAATGATGGCAACATAAATTGGGCCGGTCCAAAACTATACTTCAATCCAATATTTTAAGGTGCGAAATAGTGGCAGCATGAGCCGGGTGGTTTCGGTCCTTAGAACAGTACTCCAACCCAAAATTTCAAGCTGTGAAGTGATGCCAATATGAGCTGGGTGATTTCAGTCCAGAGAACTGAGCTCCAACCCAGTATGCCAAGGCGTGGAGTGGTGGTAACAGGAACCAGTGGATTAAGTCTACAAACCTGCTCCAACCGAGATTTCTAAGGTGCGGAGTGACCCCAAAATGAGCTTGGTGGTTTCAGTCCAAGAATAATTCTCGAATCCAGTATGCTCCAATCCCATATGCAAAGGCGCGGGCAACATGAGCCGGTTGGACTCAGTCGAGAAAACTACTGGGTGTTGATTTTAAATTGGTCCGTTGTATTTCACTCTTGCTATAAATTATATCACTATTTTTATGCAAGTTTCATCTCCTCACGTTGCGTAGGTTTGTTTCGATGAAGTTGCCTAGTTCTCAGGACGTAGCAAAGTCCGATAGCGGCATTCAAACCATAGCACTCGTCCAACAACCGAGTTCAATATCCACGAATATTATTAATAACGAAGAATAGGATACCGTTTATGTTTAAATGTCCATCTTGATACCTGTATTTTAGTAGATTGCTTATCAGCACTTGCATCAGCATACATTTAACTTAGGAATAGCCAGTCTTCGTTATTGAGTCCTACTTCAGAACAGGGGTTTTCTCACTGAAGGAAATATTGCTACAATATTGACCAATGTGTAATTGAAATTGCAGGGATATATTTCCAGTTTTGATAGATGTCTCGTAAGAATTCGAAGAGGCACTTAAGAGATGAAAATTGGTTTATCCTTTTTACGTTGCATAACTAAAACATTTCTGTGCATCATTTAAATTATAAGAAATGTCTACCTATTGCAATTTTAATTTGCTTACGATAAATGCATTCCTCACTTATGGTAAAACAGGATCTGTAGGAGAAAAAGTGTCTGGGAAAGCGGCGAGGATAGATGTCAGATGGTGTTTTTAAAAAGAAAGGACAACTTCTTATGATGTGAAAATTAACCTTCGGGTGATGTAATCATGAAAGTATCAGCAAGCCCCAATTGCCTCCGTGATCCCAGATATGTGACGAAATCAGCTCTCTGTCTCCGGTTTTTTTTTTTTTTTATGTATATTGTCATTGCTAAAGTCCTGAAAATCCTATCCAGCTGCTGAATTATAGTCTAGGAGACAACGGGATATCACTCCAAGAATACTTGAAGGTATCTCCCATAACTTGGTCAAGAGAGTGAGGACGTGCTTACAATGAAATGATGGACAAATTGAGTAATGTTTTGGACCTATATCAGACTTTGAGGGCATGTTTATATTTTGCTATCAAAAAGTTAATTTACTATTCCTACATAAGTAAACTGATTCATTTCCTTTTCTCAGCCTGCTGCAATACAATTTACTACTTCAAAATTTTCAAAACGATTCTATATTGAACCCAAAGTTTCGAAGTCTATCCCTCTTACCCTATAAAGTATCACGTGGCAATTGGCGCCACTTAGCCTATGGATTCATTAATGTTTGAAAATTAAAGGATCTCCAGTCAGAGAGACAAGGAACCAAAACTAAAAGAAACGCCAACTTGGCCGGACGCAAAGAGCAGAGAGTTACTAACTCACAGGGATATGCCTGCAGTATACAATGCACCTTGATATGGAGGGAAAATAGTTATCAGGGCTGAATGAAGCGAGATCAAGCACACTCATCCCCAGTGAGGTATTGCCTAACATGCTTCCCCTTCAGTCTGGCTAAGAAGTTTGTTGTTGCTGGGCACGAATACTCCGGCTCAGACGAGTAGAGTAGGATACGAAGCGTGGACTAATCGCAACATGAGCCGTGTGGATTCAAATATTGAACTTTTACTTCAGGGGACTATGAAAAAGTGGGTAGTGATTGCAGCAAGCGCACACCAACAATAAAAGTTTACGTCCACTAGCCGTAAGGATTCTTAATGTGCTTTTATATAGCCTCATTTTAAGTGCATAAGATGAAATTTCCGAGATCAAAATACCTGTTTATAGCAATGAAAGATAAGGTTTAAAACTTGTTTTACAGACGCCACATAGAAATATTCACATTCTTAATTTGTTATTTGTACACATAACTTACCGGTTTGCAAGTAAAGTAACACAAAAATAAAAACATTTTTTCTCCAATTCCAGAATTCCATGGTTGCGTTGCAGTTGTCTACCGGCTGGTTTGCGAAGATCTACAGTTTATCAGAGATGTGTCGGCCTAGTTAAGGTACTCCACCATTCTCTTATCTTGCAGCTTATCAATGATGTTGCTCTAATACCTCACCGCTGATTATATCTCTTCCCCTTTTTTTCTCTCCCTGCCGCTCCTAGTGAGCTCTTCAAGTCAATGGTAAACGTGACAGTGCCGCCAACATCATAGTTTTCTAACATAAATTTAATCGTGGCTAAGATACTAAAAGATAAAGCAATATCAGAACCGTTAAACACCTTTACATTTTGACTTTCTCTACACGTACTGTGTGCATAGTGTATAGAGAAGGTATTACATTCCACCCAAAAATTAGATACCGAGATTTTACCGGAAATACGCGTTTTAGGGTCCATGTGTATGTCCGTGGGTCTGTGAACACGATAACTCAAAAACGAAAAGTCCATAAAATACCAAACTTGGTATTTAAGTTTAATATCTTGCAGGGATGTGATACGTAGATTTTGAGAAGAATCCCCCTTCCCCATCCCAAACTACCCTTTACATGGAAAAAAGTTGATTTTCTCAAAAATGGCTCTAATGGTTTATTTTTAAATACCGTATATTAAAGACATTTATATGGCAAATAGAATCTTTAATTTTCTAGGAATAGCGTCTAAAGACCTCTTTATTCTGAATGAATTTTGCTGAATTTTGCATAACTATTAAACCGTAAGAGTTAGAGAGAAACTTACTCCACAAAAAATGTAGACCACGTTACAATACACAATTTATGTTATATACGTTTTTTTTTTTTCGTAGATTTGGCCATTTCTGAGATATTCCTTGTTATTTGCTTTATATGTAAAATACTTAAACGTTTTTCATACGGAAAGTTGTAAACTCCTGACCATGCATAGAAACGGATATCAACCATATGACAACCAGCTTTTAAGAGATTTGACATTTTTAGCCTAGTGTATTCTCTAATTTTCCTTATACTTACAACGAAGCGAGTATTTAAAAATATTTCTGCTAATGTTTATATCGATTATCAAAGAGTAGGTAGAAGAATATTTTTTTTTAAAAACAATAATTTGTTACAGCGATGTAGAGAAAGTCATGTGATTGTCACACATCAGATTTTTTTGATAGTGTTTAACGCCCACTTTTATTACATATGGCACCGCAGGCGATGACACTGTCACATGGAATGAAGATGAAGCACCGGTGGAATGCGATGGCAGGGGAAACCGGAGAAACCCAAGAAAACCCGCCCTTGCGTCGCTTTGTCCACATCCCACATGCAGAGGCCTGGAATCCTATCCTGGCCACCTTGGTAAGAGGCAACCCTTTAGATATTTAAGTTTTAATACTTCATGCAGTCAAATGCAATTCCAAAATGTGCAAAGGTTCTCTCAAAGGGACTTTAGCAGCGTAGTTGCCCGTGACCCAGTAATTAGACAGCTTGCCTCTCACGTAGGAGATTCGATCCCAGCAGACCGCATGTTGGTTTTTTGGTGGACAAAGCGGCATCATTTATTCAACCAATTGCTCCGTAATCATCTTTCCTGCCATCCTTTTCATATCATCCACCTACTCATCCACTTTACTTTAACCCATATACAAAGTAGAATACTATCGAAAATGTATGGAATGCATAAATGTCCCATGTATGGAATGACCAAGAATTTTACAAGAAATTTCTATTATTAATACTCGCCAAAGATGAGGCGTCCTTTTTCACCCGGACATGTCCTCTGTTTTTGGCCCTGGATGGTTTAGGAAAATGGGGAAAAGTCCGTTTTAGTTAAACAATTAGTTCAACTTAAAAGTGATCGCATAGTCGCAAACTCTAAAGAATTTAACCTTTCTTCCAACAATGTAATATTTTTTCTAGATTTTTCTCTTTTCTATATCGCCGCCGCGCCGAGCTCAAGTTACGATTTCACTACAATTGAAATACCTGACGAGCCAATTATTGCGAAATAAGAGCTGCGAGGCGGTCAATTAAAAACATTACTAATGCAACAATACCTCGGCTCGGCTTCTAGAATGATTATTTTCAACGTTCAACTCTCAGTTCTAAATGATTGGTTGTGAAGTGAAGCAGTGTCAATGTTTAATTGAAATCCGCCAAAACGCAAATGTGTCTTCAGTGACGAATTACAAAAACGATTTTCTGACTTCAGGCCGGGAAGAATCTCTTATCTATCCACCTGGTATATGCCTTTCAGTAGCTAAAATGTAAGGTATATTAGATATCTTTCGGCCGTTTGTACGTAAATACCGCATTACAATATTGGAAATTTGCTTATAATAGTTCAGCTTTTGTTATACTGAATAACTTATAAAACGCACAATTATTATTTTGCACGGGTCGTTAGACCTAGAAGATCAACAAAACGCTGATAAACTTGGTTGGATGTCTGTAATCTATAAACCTTTTGTAAATTTTGGTATGCATCTAGAAATGTCCTCTTATTTTTAAAGACTGTCATCTGGTAATCCTAGAAAGCTGCCGGTCCCCATGGCCGCGCTCGCTAAAGTGTCTCGCTTTGGTGCTTCGTGGCGCAGGGGATCGTGGGTTCGAATCCCCCTTGGGCATAGGTGTCTATATGTTTGTAAAATGTGTGTGTGTGTATTAGAAGAAAACAGCAAAACGGTAAGCAAACAAAGTAAATGTTAAGAAAATGGAAACAGGGTATACTGTGCTGGAGTCCTGGCCAGACTTTGGAACTGTATTAAAAAAAAAAAAAAAAAAAAGTTACACGTGATACATATAAAAATATAATCAAATAAAATGAACATAAAATTGATGGTAAACAAAGAATACTCATACCGTTATTGTATTATTTGTCACATTTCAGTATTGCTTTTTAGTTCAATAACAAAGTCATTCGTTAGAAGCAATGCTTCTCCAAACGTTAAAGTTATATATAATATGTAAATGAAGTATGCTAATTGTAGTTGGAACATTTTTCTGGCATATCAAGATTATCAGCATGCAGAACTCAAAACTGTTTCATGCCATTCTAATTCACTCTTCGCATAACATCTGGTGTTTCTTACTCCATAGTAATTTTATGATCGCTTGCACCTAAATACATGCTTACACACTTCACAATTTCTAGGAGGTTGCTCGTTTCTTAAGATGAGAAGTTCCAAGTCCTTTTGACCTGATTTTAGCTCATTTTATTAAATGTAGCTAGTAACCTATAAAAGCGAATTTTACGAACAGCGTCATAATAAGCAAACAATGGAAATGCATGTGCATGAGCAAGCGTTACCAACTACCGCATCCCCTGGAGTTATTCAACTAGTAAAGCTGGACCTGGTTGCCTTACTGTGAAACTTGCAACGCTTAAAACAAAACACAAACCTGATTTAAGTAGTGTCCGTGCCGTAATAAAACTACAGCTTAAGCTTAAACCGTGAAACCGGTCCCAAAGGGAGTTTAGCCAAAAATATTTCTGCATATAGCACATATTGGCTTTATATGTGCTTCGAAAACGGAACTATTTATCTCTCACGTTAATTGAGAACAGCAGGTACGACTGTTTTGGTCTTGAAAACAAAGTCGCGTAGCAGTGCCATCATGGACTGTTGATTGTTACTTATCAGAAGTGTATTAATGAGGAAACTACAATTATTGACCATCGGATATCATGTTTCATCTCCCAATGATTCAAAGTGTGTTTGGAAAAGTTTAGGAAGCGTCTAATTGGATAAAAGAGACCTTATTCTAAGCAGTTTTAACATAGGTTGATTTGACTTTTCTATTTTAACATTTTATTTACTATTTTATCTATGTTGAGCCGACTTTAAGTGGAAGTTTAGCTTAGTGCAGTATTTATGATGTGTCAAAATCGATGCCGCTTACTGAAACATCTGGCAGTCAACATAAGAGAAATAAATTTGCATAGAGTTCTTTGTAGCACAGCTTTTCCCTCCTCCTCGTCCTCATTATTATTATTATTATTATTATTATTATTATCATCATCATCATCATCATCATTATCATCTGTTTCATCGTTTTAACATTTTCTCCACGTATCTGTAAGAAAGTTTTGAATTCTACCCAAAGATTCGTTACTAAATTTTACCAGAAATAAATATTTTCAGGCACGCTTAATAGAAAAAAATTGTTATAGAAAAAGTCCTTTTGTGTATGTAGAGTACCGTGGTGTATTTATTGGTATTAAACATTTTACATTTTGAGACTGATACATAGCACGGATCAGAGTGACCTACATGCTTATTTAAAACACTGTAGTCCATGTTTTGCTTTACATTTGTCACATTGAACTTTATTATTAATGAATTAATGACATTTGAAAACTGAAACTCAAAACAGAAACACCGGCATAAAAACCACAAAAGTATTTAATAAGAAGAATAGAAAAAACAATAAAGAAAGAAAAAAGAAGAAGATAAGAAAGGAACGACCCTGGTGCATGCGCACATGCAATTGTTTGCAAACTAAACTCATGCCCACCCTTAATAGTTTACCTCCCCCCCTAAGCTTGTTCATTTTTCTTACCCTCCGATTTGAGCTGCCATCACCTTTTGCAGAAAAGTACATTTCCCCACCCAACTAGCAGGTTTCAAAAGGCTTCCAACTTTCTCATTGTGTTAACAAAAGATTCTGGCAGATGTTTTGTCCTTAGTCTTTCTGTTTCTTTACTGTGAGCAAGCATATGAATCCAGGTATCTTTATCTCTACACCAGGGATATCTTATTATGCCTTCTTTATCAACAAATTTGATGATACCAAGCAAGCTCTTGTGTACTGACTCTGTTTCCCGACAAAATATAGTATTCTTTACCCAATTCCACTTCAGTTTCGACTGTAAGCTTAATATACTTTATCATTGCTTTGTGGCAGAATCTCTGTCGATCTACATTTTGTCAAGAAAGTACCGGGAATTGATAATTTAAAAACTCTAAACAGGGTTTCGAAATTATTGCTGTCGCTAAGTTGGAACAACTTTCCTCTATACCCACGCGGAGTTTGATCATCATCTGTCATCTAGTTTGTTAGTTCATCTCTAAGGTGATTTGCGATTTTACGATGGCTACAAATATTGAACAAAGAATCTGTCTCAAATTTTGCATTGCAAATGGTATTTCGTGTGCCGAATCGCTGAAAATGTTCACAGAGGGCTTACGGTGAATCGACTTTATCAAAAACACGTGCATATGAGTGGTACAGTGCAGTCAAAAGTGGTCGAGATGTGGTAGACGATTTGCCTCACTCTGGTCAGCCATCAACGATTTCAACTGGACTGAAAGTCGTCATTTAGGTCTGAGAGAGATTGCCGCTAAACTTTCTGTGTTCCACAAATCGATTCGTACCATTTTAAACGATTGTTTGGGCATGACAGGCGTTGCAGCTCGGTTAGTTCCGAAAGACTTGAATTTTCTACAAAAACTCAACGCGTAAGAATTGCTAAAGGCATGCTAGAACGAGCCAGTTCCAACCCCACATTCATGAAACGCATTGCAACTGGTGATGAGACGTGGGTTTATGAGTTTGACACTCAAAACAGTCAACAAGCTTCCGAATGGCGCCTTCCAACTGAACCGAAACCTAACAGTGCACGTCAAACTCGATCAAAACAGAAAGTCATGTTGACAGTTTTTTTTTTTCATTATCGCGGTGTCGTGCACGCAGAGTAATTGCCAGTAGGTCAGATGGTAAATAAAGACCATTATCTGAGCGTTATACGGCGTTTGAGAGAACAAATACGGCGAAAAAGGCCAGATTTGTGGAACGACAACTAATGGATTCTGCACCACGATAACGCTACAGCTCACGAGGCTGTTATTGTGAACGAATTTCTGGCCAAAAACTCAACAAATTTCATCGAACAACCACCGTATTCACCTGATCTGGCTCCAGCTGATTTCTTTCTCTTTCCAAAACTCAAGTTACCACTTCGGGGCACCCGTTTTCAGTCGATATAAGACATAAAGGAAAATTCGCGGCGACAATTGACATCGATTTCTAAAAGTGCCTACAAAAATGTTTTGATGATTGGATTATTCGTTGACATAAATGTATAATTTCAGAAGGGGCCTACTTTGAAGGCGATAATATAAAATTGGATGAATAATTCATTTTTTTGTGTTTTATTGGCAAATTCCCGGAACTTTCTTGACACTAGTATATCTTGTGTGCGCGAACTTCTATGAGCAGCACAACCCGAAAAGTCGTAAAAGAATCAAACTTATTCAGTACTTTCTTAAGATGCGACACGAACATTTTCAGGAAATTTCCATATTCAAAGTACTCTTCACACGGGCAATGTTTCGATGTTATTAATTTTCTCAAAAATGGGACAAATGCTATAATTATTCCAAAACGTCTTTAGTACCCCATATAGTTGCAGCTCGTAAGTATAGATTCTGGGTTTTCACAAAAAATTGAGAGCTAATAGGCTTAGAAATGTGAATATCATCTGCTCTGTTATAGTTATTATTACAAACAAGTTGTATAAACTTGCAGCCGCTTCCAACAACAACCAGGTTGACGATGCATCGCCATCTCTAAGCATATGGCAAGGAAAGCAAAACAGCATTGCCTGTTCTGTATACATTAATATTAAATTACGTATGTAGTCCAGCTTCAGAGTTTTTTTTTTTTTTTTTTTTTTTTTTGTATGTGCTCAGTTACCAAATCGGGCTGACAACGTCCCAGTTGTTTTATTTCCTTTTTCCTCGTATGTAAGTTAAGTATCTAGTTTTATTTTAATTTTGTAGGTTTTGACGGCAGACAATTGAGTGATATGTACGGCTTTTAAATCTTTTATTACCTTTGCCACTTTGCAGCCTCAATTTTAACCATATTTGATTACTTTACTCTCCATTGTTCGCTATGATTTTGTAGATTTACGTATGACTTTGGCTGTTAATTGATTTTTTATATAGATTTTCTATGTCACTTGTATTCTCAGAGTTATTTTAATAGTGTTTTTAATTTCTGGTTCCTTTCGGGATTATATCGATTTCTTTACAGGTGATTTTTATTTCTGGTTTTAACTGAGATTTTATTTTTCGAGGGCGCCTTTGTAGTTGAACGCCCTTAAACTCCACTCATCATCATCATCATCATCATCATCATATGTAGGTTAATCACGATTATTAAAATCGAATCTTCAGAGTTCATGGCTATCTTTGAAGGGTCACAAGAATCGAAAACCACGTGCTCAATTGCTACAGATCAAAAATAATTAGTTTTCCGCTAACAGAGTTCATAAACGATGTTTAAAATGGGTTAGAAAATTCACATGTCTTATCTCTTAATCACTTTAATTTCAACCTAAAGTTATTCACAGTTTTTAAGAAATAACTTATAATTATAAAATACTGCAGCACATGCAAATCATAAACTCATAACACTTACTGAAAAAGCAAAATAGTGTTTCTTCTTTTTTTTTTTTTTTTTTTTTTTAACTTTCTCTACACGTATTATTTTTTAACTTTCTCTACATAGTATTCAGTGAAAATATTGTATTTCACTCAAAAATTCGATACCGAGATTTCAACGGAAATGTATGCTTTGAGATAGCCTTAGTCGATAAAAAGGCATGTGCGTGTCTGCGGACAACTTAGCTTAAAATGAAATGACTTCAATTGTTCACATATTGGCCAGCTTTTAAAGGATTTTCTTTATCCTTAGAAGGAAGCAAGTAATAAGAGAAATTATGCTAATTATTAACCCGATTAGCATGCTATAGATAAAAGAATCTTTTGTAATATTAATTTGTTTGCAGAACAGATAGAGAAAGTGATGTGAATGAAACATGTCAGCACCTATTATTCTTTTGTTTGTTTGTTTGTTTGTTTAGTGAAGTACACACATATCAGCACTTATTATGTTTTGTTTTATTTTTTTACTGCAGTAGATTCTACCTACTTCTTAAAATTTAGTTATACACAGCTATTCATAACGAAAAGGACTTTACAGACTTTGAATAGAAAATTCAAGACGATTATTTATCATGCAAATGTTTAAACAAATGATATTTTGATAAAAATCATGAGCTGTTTTGGGGGATCTCAAAAATAACAAATATTTTTCCATGTATAGAGCAGTTTGTATTGGCAAAATTTGCTTAACAACTTCATGTGCCATTCCTGGGCGATGTGGTACTTAAGTTCGACATTTAAGAACTTTTCGTTTCTGAATTATGCTGTTCACACAGAATGAGAGAGAGAGAGAAAGAGAGAGAGACAGACAGACAGACAGAAACTCCAACCTTAAATCTATCTGAAAATTCCAATCCGAGACTTCATCGGAAATACACTTTATAGACCATCAGGATCAAAAAAAAAAAAAAAAAAAAGAATACCGTAGATAATGTTGGCCCCGCTATTCCGCAGTGAGAGATAAACGTTTCCAAGGAAAGCAGTACTTAACCTTTGTCATAAGATTTTCCTAGATAAAAACATAGAGTCTATCCAAGCGCATTGCAACAGAAACGAATTCTGCAAATGTTCATCTTTCGCAATCTCTGAGGAAGCCTGCGCATCAGTGTTTTGATACACTAACATTCTCCCGTGTATCTCTTTAATGCAAAGTCACTCATATACCTTACATATTATCTTATTCGTATAAAATACCAGGTGCCCGTATTTGACGTGTTCAGATATCCCTTCGTGCGTTAAATGAGTTGCAAAACTCAGCGGGGGCATTTCAAGTTAAAAATAGCCAGTAAGCAAGTGACGTGACCGACCTCTGTTTGCCCCTCTCAGCGCGACCCGCTGACCGTCTCCGCTGATAAGCAAGAGGGGTAGACCCATCATACACCTGTTTGCATAAATATTACAATTACGATTTTTTTAATAAGGATCTCAATCTGATCTTCATTCACTAAGCTACTAGTAGATAAGGTATTGCATTCCACACAAGAATTTGATCCCGATAAATGGCCGAAATACATGTTTTAAGGTCCTTGAATTAAAAAAAAACAATTTTAGAAAAACCTCTGCATGTGTCCACCCGTCTATAGCGCACGTGGTTTTTATAGTGTTTAACGCCCACTTTTACTACTATGGCACTGCAGGCGATGACACTGATGATACTGGATTGAAGATGGAGCTCCGTGGAATGCGATTGCGGGGGAAACCGGAAAACCTGGAGAAAACCCGCCCCTGCGCCGCTTTGTGCACCATAAATACCACATGCTGTAGCTTGGGAGTGTGTGTATGTGTGAGTGTGTACCTGTCTGCTAAAAGCATAGCTGAAAAACGAAAACTCGGTTAAATAACCAGCTTAATATTTCAGTTTCCAAGAATGCGACACGAAGATTATAAAGAAAACAGGGGGGATCCCTAATTACGCTTTGCACGGAACATTTTTCTAAACTTTTGATTTTCTCAAAAATGGCTCTAACGATGTTTATTAAAACATTATACGTATAAGGTACTTTTGTGCTAAGTTAAATTTTTGCAAATGTTTTTACCGATAAATATAAGGTAGAAAAATAATATTTTGTAAGAATAGTCTTCTACAGAATAGGTAGAAAAAGTCATATGAATGTAACACATAAGATTTACTGAAATTTAATTTAGTAGGGAAAGTAAAAAAGGGAAGTGTTTATGTTAAGGGGGTTTTAAGAAAAATCTTCCACCTGCTTTGACTTGCATCCTTGAAAGATAGACATAAATATCAATTTTATTTATTTATCCGCGAATTTTCGTTCATGAGTAGTGCACGCTATTCACATACACATATGAGCATTTCTATAAATGTTACTTTCTCTAGCTCTTACGTACAATGTGCCTAGTGAATAGAGAAGGTACCTATTCCCTTCCACACAAGAATTCGATTCCGAGATTTCATCGGAAATACATTTTTAGGGACCTCTGAATCCAAAAAGACATTCTCAAAAAAAGTTCTGCGCGCATGCGTGTGTGGACACCATAACTAAAAACGAAAAGTCGGTTAAATATAATACTGCCAGTACTGCCACACACCACGAGCCTATTAAAGCACTTAATGGTTGATGACAAAATGGAATGAAAAGGAAATTATGGAAACTTAGTCGTAGGAATTCGTCACTGACAAGAAGAAACCATAAACTCAAAATCAGAATGAGCGGTTCACAGGAGTCCGAGTTCGAACCACACACGTCACCGCGAAGATAATTATGCTTAGAGCTGAGCTATTCTGATAGAAAATGTCTCGTAGAATTCAAAAGTAATATCACAAGGCAAAAATAATGACTCTAAATATAATTAAATTACAACATATATGAGAACTTAACACAAGTGAGTAACGATTCTCATTGGTCTGACGTCACCGCTTAATGCAAGGAAGGTTAGCAGAACATGTTCTAGTAATTAGTACCACATGGTGTGTATTTCCTTTAATTTTAGTCTTTGGTATAGTTAAATGTAGTTTTTGACTAGCGTATGGAGCAGAACAGTTTGATTTTCGTTTCAACATGAATCTGACTAGAATTTAAACATTTACCTAAGTCATTTTCATCATCACCTTTAGTTGTAATATGCTTGGGGCTAGTTTTAGCTTATCAGGCTTAAATACTGTTTTACCATCATTTTCAAAATTCCAGCTAGTAATGTAGCTGCTATTGGTTTTTATTGCGTTCAAAATATTTTTATCTCAACCGAAACTTGTATCAATTGTCATTTTATTCATAGAGTTTAGCGTAATTTCTGGAGTTGCTTTTAGAAAGTGCTGGGCTGGGAGTTTATCATCAATAGAATTTTCGTGTGATTCTCTGACACGATTATGAATTGTTTCAAACATGTTTTTAAAGAATGCTTCTACTACACAAGTTTTAAATGGTAAATATTTATTATCATTTTTAAATAGCATTTTTCTGACAGCTTTTCTCCTCTGATAGAAAAAAGCACGCTAGATCATTTCATAATCAAAATTTGCCTTATGTCTTAGACCTTCGTATTTGGGAGACATTTGAAGATTGCTAGTATTTTTGAATTGGCGGTATTTATTATTTAAATAACCGCTTTCTCGTGCTTCAATAAATTTCTGCGCAGGGGTTTTAGGTCCCGACACCAGATGTGTTTCCGTAAAAAGAAACTCAATAAATTGAGATACATTTTCATTGAAGGCATTTATCGTCAAGACAAAAATAGCATTTATTTAGCAGTTGTTGGTCATATGTATATTTATTATTAGAATTGCTACCATAATTGTTGAGGATTGCTTGTAGTGTCATTGACATTGGGAAAAGCATCTGAAGTATTAGTTATTTCTTTGATCTGTTGCAAAAAACTTATTAGAGAATTTCGATACTCCTGTGGATCTAATTTACTTATGTAAATGTAAATGGCGTGATATTTATGGACGCTCTAACTACTGTGGTTCTCAGCGTCCCGTTCTAAACTGGACGTGAAAGACCGCTTAATTTTGCTCAGAGGGCTCTCTATCAGGCTTGAGGTTCTTTTACGTGCCGGAAATCTACGACACGGGACCAACGGCTTTACTTCCCTTCCGAAGGAAGCCATGCCGCGACCCTGGATATATGAAGTCAGCATGGTAACCATTACACCACGGAGGACGACAATTTGCTTATGTTTGTGTACTCTTAAACCTTTATAGAATTTATGCAAACAAGAAATTCTTGTTTGTTCTTCAAACGATATACTATTTTTACTTAAAATGTTGCAGTTGGAAGCGTTAGAATTGTCCATTTTAATTAATTAATGTAATTTATTTAAGGCTAATATGAGAATGTTTACTATATACGAAAGTGATTACTAAGCGAGTAAACAAATTTGGTTTCTCATTGTGAATCTATTTTTACGTCAAATAATTTAATTTATCTTCATTTGTGCGATGACTAAATCCTTCCAACTATTGAGCATTAACATATATAAGAAATAGAATCTACGGGATTCTATGTATAAAGCTTGATTTAATAACACTGTATAAACTGACCATAGAATAAAATAAATAATAATAATATATATGCGTAAATATAATAATATACATAAAACTTATTGCTATCTGGCTAATGCACACTTACAATGTCATTTTATTATAAAAAATAAAACTGAGTAAGAAAACCAAACTATAAAACATTTTCTTGGAACATTCTCTACGTATCAACTTCATTAAGTACGAAAAAGACATTTCTTCCCTATCTAAGAAGAGTTACAAAACACAAGAGATAAAGCTAATGAATCATAAAGCTTTTTTATCTCTCTTGGAGCATAGAACGCGAAATGCAGTTGTCTTCTTTCAGTTAATAAAGTACAGCATAACCAGAAAGTAATTTTACAGAGTAGAATAAATCCTTCACCATTTTGTGTAACTACGTTCTGCAGCCATTTTTTTGCCTCAGTTTCCACAATTTATGCTTTTCACCTTTCAAAAGTGCTGAAATGCAAGGCCGTGTAAAAATATGCTGCAATGCACCTTCTCTCAAAGAGCAAGGGGCGTTTATGACTCAGTGGCGGCTTGTAGTCGGAAGAGAATTCATTTCTTTAAATCATATAAAGTTAGGTACTTTGAAATACAATGGTTTAATATAGAGTACCCAACAAATGGTTTCTACTACAGTGTCTTTCAAAAGTACCGCATATTTTCTGTTACGTTTAAATTGATTTTTATTTTATAAAAAAGCTCGGACACGTCAGACACTATATTTTATGCAACACTTTACTAATATTGTTGTTGTACAATCTATCAATTTGTTTTATACAACAAAAATTGTTTGTAACTAACTAATTAGTTGAATTTCCTGGCGGTATTGATGGAGTTTATTGATAAAATTTTACACACAATAACGTTTTAAAGTCAAAGTGAGACAATTTAGATTTTAATGATGATTGATTATGACGACATAATATTTTATTACGATAGAAACGTTTATATAACCAAAGAAAATTTAGTAAGAAAAATTTTAAGATGATATAAAAAAACATATAGTATATAATTTGTAAATGAAATGTCATAAGATGTTTTGTTTCAGCCCGCCTGGGTAATGTGCTGATAACGTGTCTGCCTCATATTCAAATGGTCGTGAGTTCGAATCTCGCTTATGGTGAGTTACCCGGGTAAGATTTTTTTCGGGATTTTCCCTTATCCTGAGAAGACGGATGTCGAATAACTTGAAGCTCCATGGACCCCAAGATCATTTGAGCATCATTTCACCAATTTCTTTCATTCATCATCCGATATGATCAACGAGGTTAAAGGACGTTAAGTTACAAAAAGAAAAAAAAAAGTTTTGTTTATGTCAAAAAGTGTCTTAAATATATCATCAGGTGATTCGTGTGTTTCTTGGAAAATATTTCCATTTTTCTGTAGTAGAAAACATTCCGGGTTTTTGGAAAGCAATGTGTAATGTTAGTGTAAAGATAATTTGTTTAACAGGTTTAATGGACTACAAAGGGAATTCTAAAGTTTTTCGGTCTGATAAGAGGCGACGTGAAGAGGCAGAATTAATATGATCTTCGCGCCAAAAATGTGTACTTTAAGTCCATTCACAATAGATATAAACGCAGACGCAATGTAAGCGCAAGACCTTGGGCGTATGTTATTCAATGGATAATTTCACATACACGCTATGCAGTGCAAGAGTTTGTAAACTAGAAGCTTTATGCTTGTATACATACACAGAAAGAATTCTAGTTATCAACAGCAAACGATAGCAATGTGAAATTTCGCTACACATACCGTATGTACATGCTGCTCTTTCATTGGGGCGCGTTGTACCAGGTTTGAGTCACTAACGCTAGGGGTATTTAAACACATTGTTGCCATTCGAAGGAGCACCACCAACAGCTGCTACGGCTAAGCTCCTTACTATCCTTCAAGAGTTGCTTGGATTCAAAATTTAATCAAGAAACATTTTGATAAAAACACACCAGCGGTGCACAAGGGCCGTTGCACCATCAAGGCAACCGTCGAGGAGCAATATTCGCCTCCTCCTGTCACTCCACAACCCCAATACACACCCGCCATCCTACAAAACCCACAATCCCGTCAGAACGTGGTTAAGTTCTCTCTGAGAACAGGGACACGTCTAACACACCTCGGGCTGCCCTCAGCCTGCCAATCACACTGGTTTTACATATGTAATTCTTATAGAAGATATCCGCAGGTAATTTACCGAGCTAGAAACCCGTGCCAACCGCTTGCATTACTCTTACCACTACATCGTGAATGGTTTTTCCCTCGAACGTGCGCTTTGTTGCGTTTCGTTAGCGTTGCGACTTCATTGTGAGTGTAGCTTAATACCCCATTCACAATGAGATGTAAGCACAGAGGCAGCGCAAGCGCAAAACTTTGCAACCACGTTATTCAATGTAAGCATTCACATTACGGAACACGCTACGCAATGCAATGCAACGCAAGAGTTTGCTAACTCCAAACTTTATCCTTGCGTTGCGTGCACAGAGAAAGAATTCTGCATTCCTTTTTCTTGCATTGCTTGAATCAACAACAAACGATCGCAATGCGAGATTTTACAGGACCTACTGTACATAAATGCTCTATTAATTAGGTCGTGCCGTGCTGTAATTTCTCTCTGGAGTAAAAGGCAGTCTCCTTACGAATCCTCCTTTGATTTAATGGATGTACCCATCATCTGGATCTAGATTTCTTGGAAAAGAGATAAGGTGCAAAATGATAACTCACAGTTCATTAATTGTGCAGCTTTATTATTTTCAGCAGTTCCTAGGATTACATCATTTTCAATATTTTTGATAAACAATTATTGTGACGTCCCTGCCGTGAGGTCGGTTGTTGTTATGTTCATTTTTATATGTAAAATACTGTCGGTATTTTCTTATATGTTCTGTTATTAAATCTGAAACTTGCGGTGCGCTTGGAACCTGCAATTTACGGATCTAGAAATCCTTGCCAACTTCTTGCGTTGCCCGAACGATTTCATTACGAATTATCTTCCCTCGCGTCTTGTTCATGCTGCGTAGCGAGACTTCATTATGGATGTAGCTGAACATCCAATACGTTTGCCGCAATTTACGAAGAGTTGATTATCTCATAATATAGAACCTGCGCTTAAAATGTGGTATTGTTGATTTCAAACTTACGAGACCAATCTTATCGCATAATATATTCAGTTAAAATCGATAGAACAATTTCACTTTAAAGAATGGCAGTATTTTAATATATTAAAATATTTGAGAAGTGTATTATACAATTTCGTGACATTTAATTAGCATGTTAAACGGTGGTCGGATAGTAACTTTATTTCAGATCACGATATTTACTTACAGGAACATAAATACCCGCCTCTGTGGTGTGCTGGTAGCGTGTGTACCTGATGTGTTTTATTCACATGATTTTCGCTACATCTCTGTAACAAATTATTGTTACAAAGTTTATTCCTCTATCTACTTCATACTTATCGAGGTAATATTAGCAGAAATGGGCCGTAATTCTCGATTGAGAATAGTTTAAGAATTCCTTTCTTGTGAGGTCAATTTTAATCTTATCTTTTACGGTTTACCAGTTATGAAAAAAATATCCAGAATGAAGGATATTTATTTGTTATGTAAATGCATTTAATATACGGTATTTTAATCAAAATCCATTTTTGAGAAAAACAAAATTTTAGAAAATGTTTCTATGTAAAGTGTAGTTAGGGTGAGGTGATTTTCCTCTAAATCTTCGTGTCCCTTACTTGGAAGATACAAAACTTAAATACCAAGTTTGGTCTATTACCGACTTTTCGTTTTTGAGTTATCGTGTAAACAGTCACATGGCTACACACACTTGGATTTTTTGCAAAAATTTTTTTTTTGGAAACAGAGAGCGCTAAAATGTGTATTTCCTGAGAAATTTCGTATCGAAGTTTTGGGTGGAGGGCAATATCTTCTCTGTATGCTATGTATTATGTACATGTAGAGAAAGTAAACATAATAATAATAACAATAATAATAATAATTAATTGAAGTAGTGCATTCATACTTTTTAATTTGTACAAAACGTGATATCAGCTGACTTTTTGTAATATTTATTCATCTGTATGTAAGTGTACTCCGTTTTATAGCGTGTGCTTTGACGCATCAAATGCAGAAACAGCTGAAGACACGGTCAAGGGGTATGATAGCGTGAGGGTTCCTGATGATGGTACACAATGTAGAAGCTCGCCAGGGGGCCTAATTAGTGAAACTAAATATCAGGCAGATGTAAGTACACACTGATCAGGTTTACCTTTTGCTGCAGCCCGCGAATGTAACGTATCTTCTCATCTTTGTCCACACTGAAGTATTTTATGAGCACTTGAACCTTTTGAAGCAGCGTTTTGAATCACTGCTCTCTCATCGGAAGAACAGTTTGCTTTACGTATTTTCTGCCCATTTTTACTTTCTTACCATGCACTAATAGGTAGAGAGAGTATTTCATTCCACCCAAAAATTCAACACCGAATTACACAGGCATACATGTTTTGAGTACCCCTAAATGAAAATATTTAGAGAAAAGGTCCACGTGTGTTCTTGCTGAAACGGGTGGATACACTGTCCACCCTGGTCCACCTCTTCCTTCAATTGTTCTTCTAAATTGTAATAACTAATTGTTCACAGGGTTTTATTTGAATAGAAAAATATTTAATATAAAGCTAAACTATTTGTGCGTCTGTGAACAGCAAAATTCGAAAACCAAATGTAGGATAAATACAAAATTTGGAATTTATGCTCAGCATCTTCCAAAGACGTGACACGAAGATTTTCAATAATATCCATCCCCCATTCTCAACTATGCTTTACGTGAAAAAAAATATTTGAAAGTTTTTATTTTATCAAAAATGGCTCTAACGAGTTTGATTTTAATAACATGTATTAAAGACATATACGTGGCAAATAAAATGCAAATTTTCATTTTTCTGGGAATAGTCCGTGGAGTCACTTCATTCCACTTCATATACAGCCTTGTACAACTGGTATACGTTAGACGATAGATGAAAGACGAAAACGTATATCACAAAAATTATAGCTCTCTTTAAAACACACTTTTTTTTTTTACGTAAGGCATTTCCGAGACATCCGTTGAACATTTTGAATTGTTCAATACATTGTCATTATTTTAAAGTCCTGCCGATTTGTTGTTTCTCGCAATTGTAGGAAAATAGTATAGAATTTTAAGAAAGCATATTTCGCCCAGTTCTTAAATATTTGGCTATCGTTATTCTCTTGTATACATAATAAAATGTTTAAATCACCTATTTCTGAAAATATTTTGTAGTCCTTCATGCTGTAGTGGTTACTCGTGTACCTAGTATCGTAAGATCAAACCCGGTGGAGATGAATTTTTTTTTTTTCTTGCGCAAAATCCTTAGTGCGGCTTCCTTCCGAAGGGAAGGAAATCCATTGGTTCCGTGTCGTAGATTTACGGCAAGTAAAAGAACTTCTCAAGTCTGATAAGGAGGCTTCTGAGCTAAATTAAGCGATCTTTCATACCCAACATAGAATGATGCGCTAAGAATCAGTGGTTAGGGAGCTTCCATAAATAGAACTAAATTTCATTTTATTTCTGAAAATATTTAACTCGATTAAAATGAAGTAGATGGAAAAATAAATGTTCGTAACAATAGTTTGTAAAGTCACTATTTACGATAGAGAAGGGCAGGTGCAATAACATATGTTTTTCCTTCACTTCTCGTTCTCGTTCTTAATTTGTCTCTTTTTGGTTACCTCCCCAGTATATTTCATGGCCCCGAAGAAGGTCTTATATTTGTAAATATCGTCTCAAGGAGCGTGTTTTTTATTAGAAAAAATACTGCATTCTATCCAAAAGATTCGATATACAAATTTTGTTTAAAAAAACTCTTTTTATGACCCTTGAACAGTAATAAAAAGCGAACAAGCGTGTGTGCCTATGTGTCTGTGAGTCAGTTCGATTATGAACACATACTTCAGAAATCAAAGCGCAACATACATACCATATTAATGTCATTATAAGCTTACAAGGCGTAGATAGGTTTTCAAGGAATTTCCCCTCTATGAACAAAGTTTTACGTGTATATGTATTTATATTTTTTTCTATATTTTTCAAATTTCTCTAACGATTTTGATTAGCATTAAATCATTTTGAAATATTTGCATGACGAATGGGAGTAATATAGCGCTTCCTGGAAGTGATTTAAATATTGTATAATTATAAATAACATAAGAAATAGAGAAAAACTTATATAAAAAAGTATCTAGTTTTTTTAAAAAAAAATATATATATATAGATCAAATGAAATAATCTATGTAAAACCATTTCCAAAATATTTGCTTCAGCATATTCGTGGTTTATTTTTTCAATCATTTTAGACAATACACTTAATGTTAGTGTGTCGTTTTCTTTGTCATACTAAGAATAAGTTGTTTATAAGTTGTCACCGCCAACAGCTGAAAAACATAAGTGTACTCTATGTCTGAGGGAGTCAGAGAAGTTGACGCAGAAACGAAAGGGCGTATTACGTCTCCAGCAGCATGTTAACCTGTTGTAGTCCTTCAGTTTATTCTTATTTACGTGCGCTGTGCTGATTTTTAATGTTCAGATTGTACTACACTATTCTGTCTATACCTAGACATGCCCATTTGGGACCCTGGAAACTGCAATCTTTCGTCATACAAGTAGTATGTGAGAACAGGTAGTAATAACAACTGTGAACAACAGCTATAGAAAGTCTGTTTGAATAACACTTAAGATCATTTACTTACCGCACGTGAGAGCGGTATATTATCAGGTGGTCCAACTGCCCCGTATTTGACGTTGCAGATATCCCTTCGTGCCTTAAAAGAGTTGCAGAACTCAATGGGGCTATTTCAAGTTAAAACGCACTCGCGAGAGTGATCTTCGTTTTAACCCTCGCAATGAGCGCGACCCGCACACCGTCTCCGCTGATAAGCAAGATAAAGTGAAGATCGGTTTCACCAATTCTGTACTGGCACGTTTTAATATATATGTGTGTATATATATACACACAGTATCATCGAGTTGGGGCAAGCTGAATTTGAATAATTATTAGTTAAATTTGCACCTGGAAACTACCATAAAAAGGAGGATGCTAAACAATAAAATATATGTACAAATCACATGATTGAAATTAAAAACAATAAAAATGACTGTTAAATAGCTACAATTATATGGAACTGAACCTAAAATAATTATAATCTACACACACACACACAAACACAGACAGAAACAAACAGATGACCCTTATTTATTTTATTCGGTTTATCTTTTTTTTTAACTTTTGTTTTATTGGGAATGCAAAGCGAACCGAACCATAATTGTTCACATATCGAATGGCTTTTAAAAGATTTGACTATCGCTTTACCTCAGTGTATTCCTTTATTTCGCTTCGGCTTAGAAGGAAGTAAGAAATAAGACAATTTCTACTAGGTAATGTTTATCTCGATTAGTATGATACAGATAAAAGAATAAGTAAGCAAGAATACTTTGTTTGCAAAACAGGTGGAGAAACTCATCAGATTTTTACTTCCTCTTCATAGTACAGGTACGTAGAGAAGGTGTTGCGCTCCACTCAAAAAAAAATCTGATGTGTACCATTCACATGACTTTCTCCATATCCCTGCAACAAATAATTCTTAAAAAGCTTATACTTCTATTTACTTTATGCTAATCAGAAAAAAATAGCAGAAATAGTCTAATTACTCGCTTCCTTGTCAGTAGAAGCGAAATAAGGGACAACTGTAGGTTAAACTGATAGTCAAAAGCTGTTTGCTATGTCAATGGAGTTCCTTTGTTTATATGGATAGGAGTTGACAAGTTCCTGTATGAGAAAAGTAGACGTTTTTCATAGCAGAAACCAAAAATAAGGAATGTCACAAAAATGACGAACTCCACGAAAAAATGTATATAACATAAATTGTGTGTTTTAATGTGCTCTACATTTTTTTGTGCAGTAAGTTTTTGTCCATCTCTTACAGTTTAGCAGTTATTCAAAATTTAGTAAAATTCATCCAGAATAAACTACTCTTCAGAGGCTATTCCCAGAAAATTCAAGATATACATTTTATTTGTCAGATAAATATGTTTAATATATGAAATTTTAATCAAAATCGTTAGAGCCATTTTTGAGAAAATCAAAATTTTCGAAAAAGTTCCATGTAAAGGGTAGTTGGGGGTGGGGGTATTTTTCTCAAAATCTTCCCTGGAAGATACTAAACTTAAATACTAAGTTTGGTATTTTACCGACTTTTCGTTTTTGAGTTATCGTGTTCACGGACACATGGACACACGGACACACAGACACACACACACACACACACACACGGACCTTTTTGTGAAAATGCTTTTTTTGGATATTGGGGACCCTAAAACATATATTTCCGGTGAAATCTCGGTATCGAATTTTTTGGTGGAGTGCAATACTTTCTCTATACACTATGTACATAGTGCGTATGGAGAAAGTAATTAGATATCGAGATTTCACCGGTAAAGATTTTTAGGGTCTCCGGAATCCCCCTCCCCCAAAATTTTAGTCCTTTTGTGTGTGTGTGTGTGTGTGTGTGTGTCTGCGAACACGATAACTCCAAAATGAAAAGTTGGAAAATACCAAACTCGGTATTTAGGTTTAGTATCTCTCAAGGATGCAACACAAAGATTTTCAATAAAATCTCCGCACCCCAACTACTTTTTACATGGAAAATGTTTTGAAAATTTCGTTTTTCTCAAAAATGTCTCTAAAGACTTCTATTAAAATGCAGTATATTAAATATATTTACATGAAAAAAAAAAAAAAATATATATATATATATATATATATATATATATATATACCTTGAACTTTCTTGGTATCGCCTCTTGAGATTTCTTTATTCTGAATAAATTTTGCTGAAGATTTTTGCATAACTGGTAAACTTACTACACAAAAAATGATTTGATTGTCGTTTTAGCCTAGTGTATTCTCTTATTAACCTTCTATTTACAAGGAAGCAGGTAATGAGACCATTTCTGCTATGTTTATCTGGATTAGCATGATATGGATAAAAGAATAACCTTTTTACTTTCTCTAGCCCGTATGTACAACGCAATGTACATAGTGGATAGAGAAGATATTGTATTCCACCCAAAAATTCGATTTCGAGATTTCACCGGAAACATATGTTTTGGAATCCCGTGACTCCGGAAAAAGCATTTTTAGAAACATATCCGTGTGTGTATGTGTGTGTGTGTCTGTGGACAGCATAGCTCAAAAACGAAAAGACCGTAAATACCAAACTTAGTAGGTATTTAGGTTTAGTATCTTCCAAGGATGCGACAAGAAGGTTTTCAAGAACCTCCCCTCACGCAACCTCAAACTACCCTTTACATTGAAAAATTTTCGAAAGTTTTGATTTTCTCAAATACGGCTTCAACGATTTAATTAAAAATACTTAGGTATATTAAAATATTTATATCCCAAATAAAATGTATATCTTGAATTTTGTGGGAATAGCCTCTGAAGACCGCATTATTCTGGGTGAATTTTGCCGAATTCTGCTTAATTGATATTCCGTAAGAGATAGATAAAAACTCACTTAATATAAAACCAAGATCTCGTTAAAACACATACTTTATGTTATATTCATTTTTTTCGTATAGTTGATCATTTTTTAGATATTCCTTCGTATTGGTTTCAGCTTTAAAAAACATTTTTCTCATACCAGAATTTTTCAACTGCTGTGCGTACAAACAAAAGAACTTCAATCAAGTTAATAAGACGATCTCTATAGCCCGTCTGGGTAGTGTGGTGGTAACGTGTTTGCTTCCCATTCAAAAGGTCGTTGTTTCGAACCTCGTTTAGGGTGAGTTTTGGGGGTTTTTTCTCTTATCCTGAGAAGACAAATGCCGAGTAGCTTTAAGCTCCATGGACCCCGAAATCATTTGAGCATTATTTCATTAAATTCATTTATTCACCGTCCAATATGACCAACCAAGTTAAAAGACGTTAAGCTACCCAAAATTTTCTGTTATTTTTTCTCGATTAGCGTGAAGTAAATAGATGAATAAGTTTTTAAAGAATAGTTTGTAGCATAGATGTAGAGAGAGTCATGTAAATGGAACATCAGATTTATTATAAATTTATCTACTGATGATACCTGAGTTCTAAAAGTAACTATGCGAATTATTTCATTGCACAGTTTATTATGGAAATACAGAAGAGCCCTGTCAAGCATGCACACATGATTGACGCAAGCTAGGCAGGTAACCAAAGAGATAAGATTATGAACATGTTGCTAATATGAGAGAAACAGTTCAATATCCACTGCGTAATAAACGCTACGTTGGCTTAGACGTTTTAAGGCTTCTGCAGAAGTTCAGATATAAATAAATGTTTAACAAATGTTCTTTTCTTCCTTTATCACTTACCCTTGTTTAAAAGGCTTCAATTTCCAAGGAATTACAAGTCTGCTAGACAGTGATTGCTTTTGAGCAGCAATCACAGAATGACCTTATTGGGTGATTAGCTCAAAGCAGAGCATTAGAATCGAAAACAAAATGACACGTACAAACGTAATCAATTGAGACAACATGCTTACTGCTAAAATTTGGAGAAAAAACCTAATGTGCTTCATTCATATGACTTTCTCCTCATAACTATTCTTAATAAAAAAGTTATTCTATTACTTCCGGTTAATTGAGATAATAATTTGTAGAAATGGTTTGGCAATGGTTATATTTCCTTGTATATACAACGGAAATAGTGGACTACAACTAGGATTAAGCCATAGTAACGTCTTTTAAGAGCTGGTCGCTCTGTGATAGCTTTGAAATTATATAGATCATTTCCAGTTTTACAATAAAGATACATTTCTGGCATCCATTAATAGATATATTAAAAACAATTATTTATTTGTTTACGACGCTACCAATTGCTGGGATCATATCATATCTGGCGTGCCGGAGTTCACATGTTTACTGACATGGAGCTATTGCTTTTAAACAGAATTAAAAGCCATCGTTTTGAGCCGGATTTGAACGTACGACCTCAGGGTGAGAATACCAACGCCTTACCGACTGAACTACCCAGAACTACGAGAATAGTAATATGTAAACATTTTAAAATTGATATCAATAATAAGGTTGAGTGTCTCTGTGGTTGAGTGGTCAGCGAGCTGACTTCTCACCTGAAGGTCCCAAGTTCGATTCCTGGCTGGGGCGGAGAAGTTTTCTTTAACCAGAATTATCTCCTATCCCCCACAGAGTCTGGACGTATGTATGCGAGAGTGAATGTGTGTGAGTTTGAAGATAAAAAAATCTGATATGTACCATTCACATGGCTTTCTCTATATCCCTGCAACAAATTATTGTTAAAAAGCTTCTATTTGCTTTATGCTAATCAGAAAAAATTAGCAGAAATAGTCTTATTACTTGCTTCCTTGTAAGTAGAAGCGAAATAAGGGACTACCATAGGTTAAAATGATAGTCAAAAGCTGGTTGCTAAGTCCACGAAGTTCCTTTGTTTATATGGATAGGAGTTGACAAGCTCCTGTCTGAGAAAAGTATGTTTTTCATAGCAGAAACCAAAAATAAGGAATGTCTCAAAAACGACAAACTCCACGAAAAAAATGTATATAACATAATTGTGTGTTTTAATGTGCTCTACATTTTTTGTGTAGTAATTTTTGTCCATCTCTTACGGTTTAGCAGTTATTCAAAATTCAGTAAAATTCATCCAGATTAAACTACTCTTCAGAGGCTATTCCCAGAAAATTCAAGATATGCCTTTTATTTGTCAGGTAAACATCTTTAATATACGAAATTTTAATCAAAACCGTTAGAGTCATTTTTGAGAAAATCAAAATTTTCGAAAAAAGTTCCATGTAAAGGGTAGTTGGGGATGGGGGGATTTTTCTCAAAATCTTCGTGTCGCATCCCTGGAAGATACTAAAAATAAATACCAAGTTTGGTATTTTACCGACTTTTCGTTTTTGAGTTATCGTGTTCACAATCACACGGACACACACACACACACACACACACACACACGGACCTTTTTGTGAAAATGCTTTTTTTGGATATTGGGGACCCTAAAACACATATTTCTGGTGAAATCTCGGTATCGAATTTTTGGGTGGAGTGCAATACTTTCTCTATACACTATGTACATAGTGCGTATGGAGAAAGTAAAAAACCCCGATATGATCGTAGATGTTTAAGGAAGCTATATAAATGAAACAGTAAAACAAAAATAATTGTTATAATAATAGGGCATCTTTTAGAAATAATTAACTCCACGAAATATATAGTGGACAAAAATTGTTTGCTTTAAAGATATCTACATTTCTGTGGCTATATGTTATGATTTATCAGTCATTCAATCACCATAAAGAGATTTTCAGGGATATCCTCAGAAAATTAAAGATATAAATTTAATTTGGGAAGAAAATATCTTAAACTATGTTGCAATCAAAACTTACATCAATCGTTAAGAAAATTTAAACTCTCGAAAGTTGTTACAGAAAAGGTAGATTAGATTTTGGGGATTCTTTTAAAGGTTTTCGTGTCGCATGCTTGAAAAATACTAATCTTAAATACCAAGTTAGGTATCTAACCGAGGTTTTCGTTCATACACACACACACATACAGGCGCGCGCGCTTTTTCTACAGAGGGTTTCATTGCATTCAACGACTTTTGCAATGGTATCTAGTAATCAATTTTGAGTGGAATGCAATACCTTCTCTACCTACTATATACATTGTACATGGTAGAGAAAGTAAAAATGAAAAAAAACACAAAGCAGCCTTTCTTTTTTGCCTGTTATCTGGCAATTGCTCCTTAGAGGAGTTTATTACATCATGAAACTTGTAATGACACTCGAGATTACTATTCTCTTAAATAGTTTACAAGGATTTTACCAAGTGATTGCGTTATCTATATTTCCATGAATTCCTAGCTTTATGCATATGCATCCTGCGCACAACTAAGCTTTTGTATCTTCCACTGCGCACACGAGACACCATGTGTGACAAACAAAATAATTATGGAAAAAAAGTTCGGCTCAATTAACAAAGGCTGTTATCTTCTTAATAGGCATACGTAATCTATTAAAATCTGAGAAGCGTTTCTTCTTAGAATTTCTCTGATTATTACTTTCTTTACACGTTCTATGCCTGTAGTGTATAGAAAAGGTACTGTATTGCACCCAAAAATTCCATGTCTAGATTTCGCTGGAAATACATGGTTTGAGACCCCCTTTCTCTAGCACGTATGTACAATGTAAATTGAGGATAGAGAAGGTACGGTATTTCACTCAAAATTTCTATACCCAGATTTCATTGAAATACCTGTTTTGAGATTCCCCGAATTTAAAAAAATTGCTTTTAGAAACATGTTCGTGTGTAAGTGTGTGTGTGTGTCTGTGTGTGTGTCTGTGTGTGTGTCTGTGTGTGTGTATGTGTGTCTGTGGACAGCAAAGCTCAAAAACGAAAAGTTGGATAAATACCACTTGGTATTTAAGTTATCTTCCAGGAATGCGAAACGAATATTTTCAAGAAAATCGCCCCAACCCATATTGATCCTTTCAAAATATTAGAGATATTTACATCACAAATAAAGTGCATATTTTGAATTTTCTGAGAATAGCCTTTAAATACCTCTTTATTCTGGATGAGTTTTGCAGTATTTTGCATAGCTGTTAACCGTTAAGAGATAGACAAAAACCAAATACACATAAGGTGCAGATTTCCTTAAGACACATAATTTATGCCATACACGTTTTTCTTGTAAAGTTGACCGTTTTTATATATTCCTTATTATTGGTTTCATTTTTAAACTACCAGCTTTTCTCAAATGGGGACCATGCAAAGTGAACCGAGCCTCTATTATTTCATATAGCGACCAGCTTTTAAAAGATTTGACTATTGTTTTAGCATAATGTTTTCCTTTATTTCCCTACTACAATGAAGCAACTAATAAGAGCAATTCTACTAATGTTTGTCTCGATTACCATGAAGCAGAATAATCTTTTGTAAGGATAGTTTGTATTTGAAACAGCTAGAGAAAGCTATTTGTATGGAACACATAAGATTTTTAGAAAAAGGTCAGTGTACGTTTGTGGACAGCATATCTCAAAAACGAAAAGTCGGTTAAATACCAAATTTGGTATTTAAGTTTAGTATCTCCCAAGAATGCGGCACGGAGACTTTAAAATAAATATTCCCACTCGCAACTACTCTTTACATGGAAAACATTTCGAAAGTTTTGATAATCTCAAAAATAGTTTTAGCGTATTTGATTAAAATATCGTATATTAAAGATTTGTACATAACAAATAAAATTTGTCTCGAATTTTCTGGAAAAAGCCTCTGAAGACCGTTTTATTCTAGATGAGTTTTTCAGAATTTTGCATAACGATTAAACCATAAGAGATAAACAAAACGTATACACAAAAATTGTACATCTATTAAAATACATAATTTATGTTATATATATTTTCCTTATAGAGTTGACCGTTTTTAGATATCCCTTGTTACTAGTTCACTTTTTATATATCTAGCTTTTCTCAAACTGTGCCATGCAAAGCGAACCAAACCTAAATTGTTTCACATAGCGACTAGCTTTTAACAGATTTGACTATCGTTTAGCTTAATGCTTCCCTTATTTCCAAATAGTTTTATTTGGAACAGCTAGAGAAAGTTATGTGAATGAAACACCTCAGATTTTTTTCTTTGACAGTCATCCCATGTAAATCATGCCAATATAAAGTACGTAAAACCTAAAAATTGTCTAAGTATGACAAATAATAAAGATGCACCTCCTAGACATGTATTTTGCTATATTTAAATTAAAATAATGTTTTAAAGATTATTCCCATCCTCCAGAGAGACTACAGCTATGAACAAGTGTGAATGTAGCTTGTGAAATCTTTTTGACGATAATAACAATAAACACTAACCATAAACAAGTGAACACCACTCCTTTGAGCAATAATAGTTCCAAAGGAGAAGCCGCCGATATAGTTATAATGTATTTCCTTCTGTCTTAAAGTACTGACTATACACGCATTCGACATCGTTTGATATAAAAATTGTATGATCTAGAATATTTAAAGGATCAGAATAAAATAAAAAAAAATATGATGACTTTCCATTCACATGACTTTCTCTAGCTGTTAACTAGACACTTTCCTTGGAAAATATTATTCTTTTATCTATGACATGTTAATCAAGTTAAACATTAGCAGAAATTGTCTTATTACTTGCTTCCTTGTAAGCAGAAGGAATATAGTAGGCAGGCAGGCACGCAGGCAGGCAGGTAGGTAGGGTAGGCAAATAGTGCGATCCAGCAGAAACAGATAACATTTATATAAAAAAAAATAATCAACTGTTTTATTACAAATGTTTATCTACTTTATGTTGATAGATATACAGTTTCATTACACTTTTACACATTTCTATCTCTTAAAGTTTAACCGCAATGCAAAATTCTGCAAAACTCATCCAGAACAAAGTGATCTTTAGAGGTTATTCCCAAAAGATTCAAAATATACATTTTATTGGCGATATAAATATCTTTAATATACGGTATTTTAATAAAAATCGCTAGAGCTATTTTTGAGAAACACAAACTTTTCAAAACATTTTACATGTAAAGGGTAATTTGTAGTGGGGAGATCTTTTGAAAATGTTCGTGTCGTATCCTTGGAAGATACTGAAGAAAACTGGTATTAAACGGTCTTTTCGTTTTTGAGCTATGCTGCCCACAGACACACACATGGATCTTTTTCTAAAAGCGCTTATTTCGGACTCAAGGTACCTCAAAACATATATTTGTGGTGAAATCTCAACATCCAATTTGTGGGTGGAATACAATGCCTTCTCTATCCACTATGCGCATTGTACATACGGGCTAGAGAAAGTAAAATGAAGATGTAAAAACATACAATTTATGTCAATTACATTGTTTTGTGGAGTTAACCATTTCCAAGCTATTCCTTATTATTGGTTTCGATTTTAAAATAAACTTGTCTCATACGGGAACGTTTCAACTCCTGGCATGCAAAGAAAACCGAATTTCAATCACATAGCAGTCAGTTTTAGCCTAGTATATTCCCTTATTTGCGTTCTACTTATACCCAAAAAATTACACCAATTTTGGATAGATTATGGTTTGGATAAACGCCTACTGCATACATGGCAATCAGAGGATCTATTCTCATCCTCAGAAATCATTTGTACTCGTTTTAATGCTGGTGCTATAACAATTCATTAAATTTTGTTCTGTAATTTTGAACGTACTAAAGTGTTTTTTGAGAAGATTGTATGTGCTATTTGTATTAGATTTGAAGTTTATCATTTCTAATTTTATATGTTACTTGTACTTAGCTATACGATTAATTTATAGCATTGTAATTTATTTTTAAAAATGTTGATTGTGTAGTTATACTTTGTCTACATGGCAGTTAAAGAAAGTAATAAAATAAAAATAAAAATAACTAAGTAGCAAACCAATTATAATAATGCTTATCTTCATTAGCATGAAGGATATAAAAGTTTAAGCTTTTTAAACGTAGTTTCTTACAGAAAGTAGAGAAAGTCATGCGAATGGAACACTGAGATTTTTCGCGTTTACCAGATATATAATTTAAGATCTTTTATTCGAAATAAATTGTAAGTTTTTCAAGATCGGAGATCTGAAAGGATCTTTTCGTTTATTTAATAGATACCCTTGATTTGATTAGGGAATGTCGGACATTAATATTGGATAAACTAACTGTAACATTCACTCAGAGACAAATTTGAAAGCAATTCCTGAATAATAGTCAACAACGTACATCCGTTATGAGTCTATGGAAAACATGTGGCTACATTCGGTATTAACTAGGAGTAGCTTTTTTTTTTTTTTTTTTTTTCATTTATATAGCCCCCTTTAACACCTAAGGTCATATCAGGGGCTTCGAATTAGAAAACAACTCGTTGTCTGTAGGTCGTTGTCAAACACGCACACATTCACTCTCACATACATACTTCCAGACTCTGAGGGGGATAGCGAATAATTCTGGTTAAAGAAAAATTCCCCGCCCCAGCCGGGAATCGAATCCGGGACCTCTGGGTGAGAAGTCAGCTTGCTGACCACTCGACACGGAGTAGTTCTTTTGTTGCATCTGTTTCCTATTACTTGGTAATAGTGTAATAGTGGTAATAGGTGAGAGATTCCATCGGCACACAGGTTTCCGTAACCAATGAAATAAAAGTAAAATTGCGCAATACTTAAAGGTAATTAGAACGGGAAATCACTTCTTTATCTTAGCATCAGTCACAAACAGGAAGACGCTTTAGATAAAGATGAGAAGACTGATGTCAAACATACGTCAGGCAGATAACAAGATTGCACGTGATTTTCAGCAACACCAGAAACCTACAGCCTTGACTTAAAACAGTGCAGCTAACATTTGTGCAAGATACGCAATTCGTCACCGTCCAATTTTATTATCGTGTCTGTCTGAAATGCAGAACAATGATCTAGACGATATTATTATACATGACTCAGATGTTAACGTTCTGGGTTGGAATGCCAAATGAAAGTATAATTTACTCAGATCTGATAAAACCTTATAATAGATTGGTGTAATGAATGTATAGCATAATCACCATGGTCTTTTGTACTTAAATTCCTAATAAAATAGTTTTCAGAAAAACTGATGTGTCCCACTCACAAAGGTTTCTCTAGATGTTCCATATACAAACGATTCTTACAAAACATTATTCCTTTATCAAATCGTGCTAATCGAGAAAAACATTAACAGGATTGGTCATATTACTTGCTTCGTTGCAACTGGAAGAGCAATAAGGGAAAACATTAGGCCTAAAGCAATAATGAAATCTCTTGAAAACTGCTCGTTATGTGAACATTTGAGGTTCAGTTTGCTTTGCTTGATCCCGTTGGAGAAAAGTTATGCAGTCTATGATTAAAATCAATAACAAGGAACAGCTCGAAAACAGTCAATTCTACAAGAAAAACATAATTGGCATAAATGATGTATTTTAACGAGATCTTCCGCATTTATTGTGTGATAAGTTTTAGTCTTTACGGTTTAACCGCTATACAAAATTCTGCAAAACTCATCCAGAATAAGGAGGTCTTCAAAGGCTATTTCCGATGTTTCAAAATATACATTTTTTATGTAAATATTTTTAATATACTGCAATTTAATCAAAATCGTTAAAGCCATTTTTGAGAAAAACAAATTTTGAAAATCATGTCCATGGAAAGAGTAGATTGTAGTGGGGGATTTTCTGAAATATTTCGTGTCAGCCTTGAAAGATACTAAACATAAACATCAAGTTTGGTGTTTAACGGTCTTATCGTTTTTTAGCTATACTATCTACAGACACACACACACACACACACACACACACACACATACACACACGGACCTTTTCCTAAAAATACTTTTTTCGGACGCAGAGCATTTCAAAACATACATTTCCAGTGAGATCTTGACATCAAATTTTTGGGTGGAATTTAATACCTTCTCCAGCTAGGTACTATGGACATTGTATGTATATACGTGCTAGAGAAAGTAAAGAATGAAATCGATGTCGCGTTCATGATATTAGGACAGCTTAAAGCTCAAACTCTTTAACTACGTCATGGTAATCAAATAAACATAAGCAGAAATAGTCTTATTACTTGCTTTCTTGTAAGTAGACGGGTAATAGGTGAATACATTAGACTAGCGCAATAGTCAAATCTTTTAAAAGCTTCGCTATGTGAAACAATTGAAATACGGTTCCCTTTTGCTTTCCCAGGAGTAAAAAAAAAAAGAGTTGAAATGAAGGTTGATTTCCACCATGAGAAAAGTTACTTTCAAGCATTTTGAAATTGAATCGAATAACAAGGAATATTTCATAATCTGTTAGCTCTACAAAAAAAGTAAATGACATGTGTGTGTTTTAATGAGAAGTTCCTTTTTTGTGCACTAAGGTTTGTGTATATAATTAGTTATACTAAAGTCATCCGAAATGAGAAGTTCCTCACAGGCCTTTCCCAGAAAATTCAAAATATACTTTTCGTTTGCCATAAACAAATCTTAAAAATATGCAATTTTAAGCTTTTAGAGCCGGATTTGAAAAAGCCAAAATTTTCTAAGAATGTTCTATGTAACGGGTAATCAGTGGTGGCGGATTTCTTGAAAATCTTCCTGTCGCATCCTTACAAGATACTGAACTTAAATACCAAGTTTGATATTTAACCAACTTTTTGTTTTTGAATTATGCTAGGCACAGACACACAAACACACATATATGCAGACGTATATACTCGCAACACATGAACGGACATGTTTCTAAAAGTGTCTTTTAAGCAGAAGATCTCAAAATATGTATTTTGGCGAAAATTTGGAAAATAAAGCAAATTTTGAGCAGCATTAAGGAGATGACGGGTTTTAATGTTTTAATTTTAACGCCGTAGGCGTCATCTTTTGTACATACATCAAGCTTTAATCTGCCGAAATTAATTTCTCAACGTCTAGTAGCTATTAAAATTTCTAGTTGAAAAATTAGCGTTGTTCAAAATCTTCTCGTACAGTTTTGAGTAGAATGATTAAACATTTTGAAAATACCATAGAAGTATGTAAAAAATCTACAAACATCGGGTTTTGAAATTCTTCATTACAAAGGAAGAAATATTTTATACTCACTGTAATAGTAAACTTCCTTTGTAAAACCTTTGCTGTTTCTGCATACTTTCTCTTTCAGGTACTATGTATATGCATGCAAGTGGGTAGCGATACTATTGTATTTCATCCAAAAATTGGATACAAAGATTTTACTGGAAATTCATGTTTTGAGAATCCCTGAATACAATACCCACTTTTAGAAAAAAGGCACGCGCGCGCTCGTGAGTGTGCATTGGTGTGTGCACACGTGTGTGTTGGTATGTGCGCACATGTATGTATGTATGTATGTATGTATGTATGTATGTATGTATGTATGTATGTATGTATGTATGTATGTATGTATGTATGTATGTATGTATGTATGTATGTATGTATGTATGTATGTATGTATGTATGTATGTATGTATGTATGTATGTATGTATGTATGTATGTATGTATGTATGTATGTATGTATGTATGTATGTATGTATGTATGTATGTATGTATGTATGTATGTATGTATGTATGTATGTATGTATGTATGTATGTATGTATGTATGTATGTATGTATGTATGTATGTATGTATGTATGTATGTATGTATGTATGTATGTATGTATGTATGTATGTATGTATGTATGTATGTATGTATGTATGTATGTATGTATGTATGTATGTATGTATGTATGTATGTATGTATGTATGTATGTATGTATGTATGTATGTATGTATGTATGTATGTATGTATGTATGTATGTATGTATGTATGTATGTATGTATGTATGTATGTATGTATGTATGTATGTATGTATGTATGTATGTATGTATGTATGTATGTATGTATGTATGTATGTATGTATGTATGTATGTATGTATGTATGTATGTATGTATGTATGTATGTATGTATGTATGTATGTATGTATGTATGTATGTATGTATGTATGTATGTATGTATGTATGTATGTATGTATGTATGTATGTATGTATGTATGTATGTATGTATGTATGTATGTATGTATGTATGTATGTATGTATGTATGTATGTATGTATGTATGTATGTATGTATGTATGTATGTATGTATGTATGTATGTATGTATGTATGTATGTATGTATGTATGTATGTATGTATGTATGTATGTATGTATGTATGTATGTATGTATGTATGTATGTATCAAACTTGATATTTAAGTTCAGCAATTTCCAAGGATGCGACGCAAAGATTTTCAAGAAAATCCCGCCAAACTACATTTCACAAGGAAAAGATTTCCGAAAATATTTTTTTCTCAAAAATTACATTAACAATTTTAATCAATTTACCCTATATTAAAGGTATTTACATGACAAATAAAATGTATATTTTTAGCTATCGCGGAATCGCCTCTGATGACCTTTTCGTTCTATATGAGTTTTGCAGAATTTTGTATAACGGTTAAATAGTAAGGACAAAAACTTACTAAACAAAATTGTAGATCTCATTAAAACGCACTAGTTATGTCTTTGCATGTTTTCCGTGCTGTTAAGAATTTCTGAGATATTCCTTGTTATTGATTTCAATTTTAAAATACCTTATATTTCCTCATGCGGGAATTTTTAAACTTCTGGCAATGCAAAGAAACGGATTTCAAGAATATGACAACCAGCGAATAAGATTTGACTATCGCTTTAGCCTGGTGTATCCTTCATTTCCTTTCTACTTGCAAGGAAGCAAATTATAAGACAATTTAATGTTTATCTCGATTAGCATGATTTGGTTAGATGAACAACTTTTTTAATAATAATAATTAATTAAATAGATGTAGGGAAAGTGATGTGAATGTAGCACATCAGATTTTTATCAATACTGCGGATCTCTGCCTAAGCACGTCAGTTATAGCGTTGACCAATAATTAGTTTATTTGTCGCATTATTCTATCTGCATTTTACAATCCCAGTAAAGAAAGTAATCTCGAGGCATAAATATGACAATAAATAATTGGAAATCTCAGAAATGGAATTGTCAAAAGAACAAGAATATAAAAATCTAAACCTATATCTAGCAATGGATTCTGCAACTATACAATCAGTACAATAACAAATAAATTCACATAAACGATTATCAAGTGTGGAGAAATTTTTCTTAAATGCAGCATTCAATCCAGTACGAGAAACAGCTGTTAAAATAAAAATCTTATGTGTTGCATTCACATGACTTTCTCTGCATCTCTGTAACAAATTATTGTTAAAAAGCTTGTTCTTCTATCCACTTCATCTTAATCCAGATAAACAATAGCTGAAATTTCCCTTATTACTTGGTTCGTTATAAGTAGAAGGGGAAAAAGATCTAATGTGTTCCATTCACATGATGTTCGGTAAATAAACATATTATTCAAAACATTAATCTGTTATTTACATCATGCTCTATAAGCAGAGCTAGTTTTATTACTAGCTTCCTTTAAGTAGAAGGAAATAAGAAACTTCACAGGCTAAAGCGATACCCGGTCGCTGTGTGAAACAATTGAAATTACAGTCTCATTGCTTGCCAGGAATAAACGAGAAGAAAGACGTGTTTCCGTTTGAGAAAAGTTTTAGTGGCTAAAATTGAAACCAATAATCCGGAATATCTAGAATACCATTAACTCTGCAAAAACAATGTATATGACTTAAATTTTGTGTTTTAATGAGATCTACATTTTTGTGTAGTAAGCTTTGGTAAATCACTTACAGTTATGCAAAAGTCATCCAGAATGAAGAGGTTTTCAGAGACTTGAAGATATACAATTCTTCTGTCATAAAAATATCTAAAGCATAAGGCATTTTAATCAAAATCGTTAGAGCCATTTTTGAGAAAATCAAAAATTTCGAAAAACGTTCCATGTAAAGGATAGTTAGGAGTGGGGGATTTCGGGTCGTATCTTTGGAAGATACAGAAATTAAATACCAAATTTGGTATTTAACGGACTTTTTGTTTTTGAACTATGCTGCTCCCACACGCGCGCGGCATATGGGCCTTTTTCTAAAAATGTTTTTTTTTTTTTGGTGGATTTAGTGGGTCCCAAAATATGTATTTCCGGTGAAATCTCCCTATGGAATTTTGATCACATTACAATACCTTCTCTATACACATGTACATAGTGCGTGTAGAGAAATTAAAAATGAAGCATTCTATACATACAAAAGGAATTCAAACATTAAAAGTAAAACAAACACTCATAAATGTAGAGAGCCCCATCATAAAAAAGACTGTAAAAGAGCAACCTAGAAAGTACACAATTATAGTTAAGGTTTTCATTTACCGCGAAATTATTTATCGTTATTTATCCTTCTTGCTAATAAAGTAACATTAATCATATTTTCACTCTTAAGAAGTGGCATCAATTCTTTTTGAAAATCCACAACACATTGCTATCTGCTTACTAAAACTTTCTTGGAGATATCAAGTGCCTCCAGTTATGAAGCTGGTCATATCGGACGATGAATGAAATTGGTGAAATGATGCTCAAATGATCTCCGGGTCCACGGAGCTAAAAGTTACTCGACATTCGTCTTCTCAGGATAAGGGAAAACGCCGAAAAAAACCTTATCCGAGTAACTCACCCTAAGTGAGATTCGAACTCACGACCTTTTGAATGTGAGGCAGACACGCTACCACCACACTACCCAGGCGGACAAGATTCATTTTAATTAACATTACAATTTTAATGTAATTTATCCCATTAACCTAAATGACGAAAGACAAAAATCTAGATGAGTTTAACGTGCAATAAGCTCATCCGTGATTGCAGTTTGCCTGCGGTGTCACAAGGGGCGGGCGTTAAACGCTATAAAAAATACGAGGGACGCGCACCCGATAACATTATCTATGAGTTCTTAAAACAGCTTCCCAGAGAAGGAAAGGCCTTTTAATAGAAGTGTTTAATGAATCTGAAAGAAAATTTATTCCCGGACCAGTGGCGCAAAACCATTATAATCCCCATTCTTAAATAAAACAAGGATCATATTTTAAAGGCTTTTCTACTTTATAAGCGGTTACTTTGGATTCCTTTTTACTTTCTCTACACGTACTATGCACTTAGCATATAGAGAAGACATTATATTCCACCCAAAAATTCAATACCGATATATCTCCGGAACATGTTTTGAGACCCTCTGAATGCAAACAACAACAAAAAAAAGATTTTTAGAAAAATATCCGTATATGTGTCTGTATGTGTCTTTGGGCAGTATAGCTCAAAAACGAAAAGTCCGTTAAATACTATACTTGGTTCAGCATCTTCCAAGGATGCAACACGAAGATTTTCAAGAAAATCCCACACCCCCAATTATCCATTATATGGGAAAATTTTCGCTAATTTTTATTTTCTGAAAAATTGTTGTAAGGAGTTTGATTAAAATTTCGTATATTAAATATATTTACATGCCAAAATAAAATGTATATCTTGAATTTTCTGTGAATAGTTTCTCAAAACGTCTTTATTCTGGATGAATTTTGCTAACATTTTTGTAATTGGTAAACCGTAAGAGACAGACAAACCTACTCCACAAAAAATGTACATCTCGTTAAAACACACACTTTATCTCATATGCCTTTTTTGTGTGTGTGTGTGTGTGCGTGTGTGTGTGTGTAGAGCTGACCTTTTCTGATATGTTCCTTGTTATTGGTTTCAGTATTTTAAATGTGAAACTAATATAAGGAATATACTTTTCTCATGCAGGAATTTGTCAATTCCTGATTAAAGAAACAAGGGAATTTTAATCTCAGCTTTTAAAAAAGTTGACTCGCTTTAGCATGTGGTACTCCCTTATTTTCTTCTACTTACAAGGAAGCAAGTAATAAGCCAATTTCTACTAACTTTATCTCATTAAGCTTACAATAAGGCTCAGGTTGGTAGAAATTAATATGTGTTCCATTCACATGACTTTTTCTAGCTGTTACATAAACAGCATTATTTATAAAAAAATTATTGCTAATCAAGGTAACCATTAGCAGAGGTAGTCTTATTACTTGCTTCCTTCTAAGTAGAAGGGACATAAGGGAATACACTAAGCTAAATTGACAGTCAAATATTTTAAAAGCTGGTTCTACGTGAAATAATTGAAGTTCGGTTCATTTTGCATGGCCTGCTGTAAAACAAGAGAGATGAAAGAAAACGTCACTTCCCGCTTTTGAGAAAAGTTTAAGTAGTTTAAAATTGAAACCAATAACAAGAAATATCTCAGAAACGGCCGACTCTACATAAAAAACCTATACGACATAAATTATGTGTTTTAACGAGATCTACATGTTTTATGTACCTAGTAAGGTTTTGTCTATCTCATACGGTTTAACCGATATGCACAATTCTGCAAAACTAAGACTAAATCGACAGTAAAATCTTTCAAAATCTGATTCTGTGTAAAACAATTGAAGTTCGGTTCACATTGCTAGGCCTACAAGAAATGAAACAAGAGAAAAGAAGAGACATGAAACAAAACGTCACTTCCCATCACTTAAGTAGTTTAAAATTGAAACCAATAACAAGGAATATCTCAGAAACGGCCGACTCTACATAAAAAAACATATACCTCTGACGTAAATTATCTATTTTAATGAAATTTACATTTTTATGTACCTAATAAAGTTTTGTCTATCTCTTATGGTTCAACCGTAATGCAGATTCTGCAAAACTCATTCAGAATAAAGCTGTCTTTATAGGCTTTTCCCAGAAAATTCAAAATACACATATCTTTAATTTATGGTGATTTTCTCAATATTGTTGGAGCCATTTTTGAGAAAGACAATGTTTTCAAAAATGTTTCCATTTAAAGCATAGTGTAAGTTGGGGGAATTTTCTTCAAAATCTTCTGTCGCAACCTTGAAGGATATTAAATATAAATACCAAGTATAGTATTTAACGATCTTTTCGTTTCTTGAGCTAAGCTGTTCACAGACACACACATATACGCACATTTTTCTAAAATCTCATATGTTTCATTCACATAACTTTCTCTAGATGATCCGCAAACGAATATTTTGTTCAAAAAATTAATATTTTATGTACATTATGCTAATCAAGATAAACATAAGCAGAATTAGTGTAATTATTCGCTTCCTTGTAAGTAAGGAAATGCACAGTCTAAAGGGAGAGTCAAGTTCTTTTAAAGCCTGTCACTATGTGAAACAATTGAAATTCCATTCTCTTTGCTTGTCAAGAGAAAATAAACGAGAAACGAGAAGAAAATGTCTTGTCATTTGAGAAATATTTAAGGACATGTATAGCTGAAAGCTTGAAATTCCAAACTAATAATGGTTTGGAGTTTATGGTGAAATGTTTTTATCTTTTTGTCACGTCATTAACAACACCCTTGCAAAAAAAAAAAAAAAAAATTAAAATTATGGTCTAATATTGTAACCCTAGATTCACAATACTACTTTTTTAACTTGCCGTAAATTTCTCTGTGTCTCCTTTGGTTTAGGCTACAACAATTTTTAAAGGTATGATTTTTTTGTCATAAAAATAGAGTTTTTGTGTTTGAAATCTGAAAGGGGCAATTGTTATTCATTGTATCTCTGTGAACATATACAGCATTTTTTTTTTGGTTAACGGAAAAACTGCTCGTAAGGAGCATTTTACAGGGAGCAAAATATAAAAAGTCTCAATAATTAGAAAACACGGAATGATTTGCATGGATGGCTCACATTAAAATCCAGCAGGTTGAAAGGTTGGACCCTTACCTTTCTTTTTCTTCCCCTCTGCTGCTGTCTTTTCTGTCCTTTTCCTTCTGAATTGCTGCTGTTCTTCTTCACAATCTTTTTTTACTTTGCATGATGGGAATGAGATCTCATGGAGTCCAATACAGTTCAGCTTTGCTCCAGTGACTTAAAACATTTTAAAAAGGCGCTTGGTCGCCAATTATACCTTTTTGTATTCAGGAATGTTTATGGAAGTAAAATAAAAAAATTTTTTTTGTGAATACTCATGAACTTTTAGTCACACATACCCTTATGTGGCTTAAAATGGAAACCAATAATCCGGAAAGCAACAAAAAAAAATGTATACAATTTAACTGTGTGTTTTAATGAGATTTACATTTTTGTGCAGTAAGTGTTTTTGTATCCCCTATGTTGTTCGCCAGTTATACAAAAGCCATCCAGAATGAAGATATCTTTAGAGGCTATTCCCAGAAAATTCAAGATATAATTTCGTTTCTCATACATTATCTTGATATTTTAATCAAAATCGTTAGAGCCATTTTTGAGTAAATCAACATTTTCGAAAAATGATCCATGTAAGGGGTAGTTGGGGTCAGGGAATTTTCTTAAAAATCTTCGTGTCGTATTCTTAAAGATACTTAACTTAAATACCAAGTTTGGTATTTACCAACTTTTCATTTTTGAGCTACACTGCCTACAGACACATACAGGCATGTCCTAAATTTTTTCTTGGAATCAGTGGTTCTCTAAATATGTATTTCCGGTGAAATCTTGGCATCGAATTTTGGGTACAGTGCAATACGTTTTCTATACACGACCTCAAAACATATTTCCGGTGAAATCTCGACAAGGAATTTTTGGGCGGAATGCAATACTTTCTCTCTCCACTATGTACATTGTACATACGGACTAGAGAAAGTAAAAATATAAAAATCTGCTGTGCAACAATCACACAACTTTCTGCATTCATCATTTATTTCTATAACAGTCTTACAAATTATTCATACGAAAGCGTATTTATTAGGTTCATGTAATGGTGATAAATATCGATCATAAATGTTTTCCACCAGATAATGGCGGATTTTTTATAAAGGAGACAACAGTTTAACAACTTACATTGTAATTATATTTTAGAAACATGATACTACTACCTACATTATTTTTGTCTGAGCTCTTCAGATACAGAAAAAAACATTTCAAAGATTGAAATTTAATATTTCGTAAACCTCTCAAGCGTGTCTATAGATGCAAATTTGTATTTTATATAATAATCATTTATCTCATTTACATGTGTATAATCAAACATGAATGAAGAGGGTTTCTCAGACAACTTACCAAAAATTCAAAATGTACGAATTATATTATTGGAAAAAACCTTTCTCCGTTTTTGAAGAAAAGGGACGAAAATAATTATCCTCCTGAAATATTTGGTATATGCGGATTCTCCAAAAATCGTGGTGTTTCACTCCTGTACGCACCTTGCTTGAATGTGAAATTTTAATTGATTATTTATTTTACTTCTGATTTTTCAATTATCCTGTTTACTATACTATTCATAAAATTAATTTCCCAGAGAAACAGGTGAGCGCGCAAGTACATTCCTTTGTTGTTCAGGGACCCTCAAGAATATACCAAAGATAAATTATAACGTTTTCATTTATGAGGGTTTCTAGGCTTTTTCATAATTTTATGTTTTATTTGATATTACATATATTTTAAAAATTACTTCTTACGCACTTACCGGTAAATTCTATCCCTAAAGATATAGAATTATACATTGTAATACATTGCACATCATTTAATAAAGATACTATACAACCAACTTGTTTCATAGTAGCAGGTACTTAATAATCAAAGTATTAAAACATATTTCATGCATTTACTTAGTGGGAAGCTGTATCCTTCTTCGAATGACAATATTACCAGATAGGCATAAAAAACAGGGACGTGCTGATGAAGAGGCTTTTCCAATTGCAGAACCCCAAAATAATTCACAGGCGCTCATTTGAAATGCGTCTATTTCCTGGTAGATGACCGTCAATTTTCCATCACGAAAAGCAGCACATAATACATTCAATTTACTGTTAATGGTGCAGGTGACGATCGAAATGGAGCCGTTCCGCTTGCAATTGATGCGTTTTGGCAACACCTGTGTGTTTTTCATTTACCCTGCTCACATCCCTGACAGTCTGACCACCCTTAATAAGCACCTACACACAGAGTGAGGGGGTGTTAATGGGATATGATGCTCCCCTGATGTTCCAATAGCACCTGGATAGGCAGATGAGAGCTGCTCAACACCAATTAGGATAGCCTTTTCATGATATAAATCTCTTAAAGCGCTTATAAGGAAGGCTGTGGTGTTTGATTTACACTCCAGGTGGCGGCTTTCTTCACACCTCACGTGCCATACACATATTTTTATCATTATAGTGCAGAAACGTTTTTCTAAAGATCTGTTCTGTACAAAATAGGTAATGGGAAACGGATATAGCTTGGGAAATCTTATATGAAGGCACGTTGGCTTACTTGCTGCCGCGAAAATGTTTTTTTTTTAAATATTGAATGGCGGTTTAATTAATTTCACTTACGTTGATATTCTTTATGGTTTGTTTTTTAAGCTAAACGTTCTTTAACCTGGTTGGTCACATCAGATGGTAATTGAAATCGATGAAATAATGTCGAGGTACATAGAGCTTAAAGTTACTCGACGTTCATCTTCTCGGGGTAAGGGAAAACACCGATAAAGAAACCTTATTCCGGTAACTCACCCTAAGCGAGATTCGAACTCGTGGCCTCTTGAATGTGAGGCATACAAGTTACCCTCACACTGCTGAAGCAAGCTTCTTTATTAATGTCATTATACAATGATGAGGAACATGTTTATTTTCTCGATTTAGTACGTAGTACACAGAATGAAAAGGTATTGCATTCCACAAAAAAATCGATACTGAAATTTCACCGGAAATACACGCTTTATGGTATCCTATATGAAATTAAACCATTAAAAAAGGTCCGTGTGTGTGTTGGGTGTGTGTGTGTGTGTGTGTGTGTGTGTGTGTGTAAAAGTCGGTAAATACCAAACTTGGTATTTCAGTTTAGAATCCTCCAGGGATGCGACACGAAGATTTTGAGTATAATCTCCCCCCCCCCAATCACACACTCACGCCAAACTACCCTTTACATGGAAAACATTTCAAATTTTGGATTTTCTAAAAACCGGCTGTAACAATTTTTATTATAATTCTGTATATCAAAGATATTTATATTAAAAATTTTCTGGAAATAGCCATTGAAGACCTCTCCATTCTGTATGACTTTTGCATAATTGGTAAACCGTAGGAGATAATGAAACATTTAGTACAGCAAAAATGTAGAGCACGTTAAGAGACACACTTTTTTTTGATGGAGTTGACCATTTCTGAGATATTCCTTGTTATTGATTTCAGTTTTAAAATACTTTAATTGTTCCCATACGGGAGAATAAAAGAATATCATTCATATAGGAACTAGCTTTTAAAAGATTTATCCTTCACTTTAGTCTAGTATACTCCCTTATTTTCCTTCTACTTACAAAGAAGCAAGTAATGAAACAAATTTCTATTAAAGTTTATTTCGGTTAGATTAAGAAGAGGAAGAAACTTTTCAACGATAATATCTTACAGAGGTTTAGAGAAATCATGTGAATGGGACACATCAGTCTTTATAGTCAATCGCCTTCTTTATTCTTGCCAGCGTATTTGTGTAAAAAAAAATGTCATAACACTATAAAGGACGATATTCCTGATACTTATGAAATGTACATGAAATATGAGCAGATGCTATATACCTGATTTCCTTAGCCTCCTAACGACGGTTCTTTTTCTTCAAATTCTGGAAGCAATGTATAGCACATATCTTTTAGCAGTGATTTTTATCGAAGTGTAGATAAATTACAGTAGATGAGACTTAAAGCTTGTGTGCTTTCTCTGTATTTCTCTAAGAAGGTGGCTCTGCTGTAACAAAAATCCTGGGTTCGAGTTCCCGACGACCGTCTTGTGATCTTGGGGTTTCTCGTAGGTTTTCCTGATCGGTAAGCAATTACTGGGTGTTTTGTCGTTCATCAGGATTTCCTTTCATGACTTCTAATGCTATAGGTATGTTTGTAGACGTCATGTCATGTGGCGGTGCCGTACGAATGGCTCAGATGGTTCTACGAGGAAACAGTATATGAGAAGACGAGAAGACGTTCTGGTTGGACGGGTAAATTGCTCTATCTGGCAGTTCTAATGGAGTGATAATTTTTTGAACCAGAAACTTTTAGGGACTTCCACACGTTCCTGTGGCCCATCTGCCTGCTACCTGTAGCCTCCTGTGGTTATTTCGCTTACCTATCCTTTTATGGGTGGCACCCGCAATAGATCTCCCGTGGGTTGCAGTGCGTGAAGTGTCTCCCTCCATTGTATACCTCATATCGTACACTTTTGGTCCCGTGGTTATTTAACACCATAAAATATGGGCTGCACACTTTTCTCAACTACAAAAATTCCTGAACCAGTATTACATAAAATACTTGCAAAGAAGATGAGGATTCACCAAAATGGCAAGCAGATTCAACGTTTGCCCATTAACGTATTGGTTATCACGACCCTCATCAAACCGCACTACAGTCTATTCGTATTCTTTTCGGCCAGCATGTGAGAAAGAGGCGGAAAGACCGGTTCCTGCATCATGCGGCACTCTTCCCCCTCCTACAAGTCCTAACCGACAATAATACGAATGTACTGCTGCGTACTCGCTGGTATTGTGACTCAGCCGGACGGAGTTGGGGCAGTCTGTTAAAGAGGTCTTCAATGAACACTTCCAACGGCAGGAAAATCAATTATGAATATTTCGCAAGTGTATGGCTTAAGATATTTAATGCTATACTAAGAAAACAGAAGATATAGCAAACCAAACACAATTAAATCCTGATTATGCTGGTGCGATGTTTTTATGTGACGCTTAAATCTTAATTAATATTTTATTAAACTATTACAGACATGTACAGGAGTTAGCATTAATTTCATATTATGCAGTGAATTTTCTGGATGCAAAAATATTTTAATACGTCTTATAAGGAAAGTTTTGATGTGAGTATTTCCTCTGTTTCTTTTAATCAAGTTCATTATCGGAGTATGATAAATAATAACTTAAAGAGAAAAAATTATGAAAAAATTGAATTCGATAAAAACTCGGTGCTATAGCCAGGATTAAAAGCATCTATCTTTTGCCTGTTCTTCTACTCACTTTTGTCTTGAAGTACCTGGCTAGCAAGTGTTCGAAAAAACCAAAAACTGACAAGGGGGAGTAATGAAGTTCACTCTTTTTGTGTTGGTCCTTTGCTTAAATGAGATCTTGTGATGGATAAATGACATCTTCTTTCTCAGGCTTTTTAGTATGCATTTTAGTAGAAAAATGCCATGTTACTACTTCTACTAATGCAATTATTTTAGGCAGAAGAAAATTGGTGAAAATAATAAAAAGGTCTATTTTAAGAGTGTAAACATAGGAAGGTTAATAAATATAGTAATATTAAGAACTTCTAGAAATTCTAATATTTAGTCAATACATTATGAAATATGATTTTTTAATACGCAAACTGCATTCTAGTCATTGCAAATGATAACCTCTTGATCTCAGCTCGAATAATCTTGGTTTTAAAGTATGAAATTTCATAGTTTTTATTTCTACTAATTGCGCAGTCACTCTCTTTTAGGAATAATGAGAACTTAAGTTTTAATTGTTTACTTATTTATTGTATGATACAATTTTACGCTTCCCTTGATTTTCTGCTGTTTCTCAATTCTGCTTTATGCATCGGCCACGATGAAACGCAAAACCAGAATTTGTTAGAAAATAACAAAATAGTAGCTATGAAGTGAAATCAAATCACACTATTCAGCAGGACAAACTTTTTGAAATTCAACAGCTTTACTCTCTTCGCGTTGTACATAATTTCCCGTAAATAACGCTGCCTCGTTCATCTATTTAGCCTGTAGTCCCTGCGTCGTGAAATTTATCACATTTTGAGTTAAGATTGAAATTCAATTCAGATGATTTTATTTAAAACAAGTTATATGATAAAGTTATTATATTTATATTATGTCATGAATTGCTAATATAAACAGAACAACAAGGAGCTAATTAAAGTTCTATAACTCAGAAACGCCAACAGTTTCATCAACATCATCTTCATCATCAGCATCATCATGGATGATATTTCTTCAAGACCATGCTGTTTCCATTAGTCTACTCTTCTATCTACACCTTGGTCTTCCTGTATTCCGTTTATTATCTGGTTTCTTTTACATGATAATTATGGTCATATTAAATTGGTAGTTATTTTATAAACAAACGACTGAGAAATAGGGAAACTAATTGCATTAAATCATTTCATATTTTAAAATAAACGAATAATGTAAACCTGTACAAGTTAAAATCTTTTGCTGAATAAGAAATCATTATTGAAATAGTAAGCAATAAACGAGCATTTGCGAAGTAATTAGCTCGCGGAAGAGTGACGAAGGTAATTATATTCTGGGAATCTCGGTAAGCAGCAATTCCATTAATTCCTAGAAAGTCCATATGTTCTAAAACTTAAAGGTTATTGAATGAACACGAAAGCCATTAGTAAGAATTATCATGGGACAGAAATATTTAGTATTAACATGCAAAAAGAATGGAACGAGTGATTTTAGATACTAACATGAAATGTATAATTTGGCAACGCAGAACTTAATAATTATGGTGGCGAGTCTGATATAAATAGGACTTAAGTTAATATAGGGGCATGTATAAATTAGTTTAGACACTCTGGCGCTTCCTGCGCTTTAAGAACACAGGGTCTCGTGAGTCAAGTGACTCTTGCTGAGGGGTTCATCGCACAAAGCTTCGCGGTGATTGCAAAAGGATTCGCCGATAGCAGTTTAACGAGTTGGGGTACTTACACTGGTAATTCTTTTACTGCAATTTACGTAAAGCTGTCTGGAAACTACAAGAATTATAATTATGTAGTTATAATTAATTCGTCGTGCTTAGATTCAGGTACGGTTGATAACTCATCTTAAAACAATCCGCAACTCGTTCCACACGGATTATATATTATCCTGATTAAATATTCTCAGATAAAATTGTCTGCTAGCTGCTTCAGTGCTACATTAATCTTACTTTTAACTATCATCATTCATCCTATTAACGTGGTGCTTCCAATTTTCTTGTTTAGGTTAATGCTTTCTCTGAGTTTAATTCCGGCCTTATTTCCTGGTTGTACTTACAATCAATAGTTTCCAGCAACCGATTTAATTTATTTCACTACAATTTATATTTTCTGTTTCCTGTTTAGGGCCTACGTTTCACTTGAATACAGAAGTCAATTATTTCTAATGTGTTCTTTACCTTCAGACTCTGAAACTTTTGTTTAAATGATGTATTATAATTGCAATTCGTCACTTTTTTAATATTTGTACTTTCGTTTGTAAGTTATCTTCTGATTTTGCAATTGTTATCATACAAAACAGAATCAATTTTGTTTCCGTTTTTTAAAAATTGTTATTAAAATAATTTACCCAATTACAGATTATATAGTCAATATACATGTCGCCCGCCGTGATCTAGATGCAACATGCTAGCTTCTGGTTCCAAACATCGCGGGTTAAACCCGGCGGAAGGCGAGATTTTTTGGGTTGTAAATATCCTTAGCGTGGCTTCCTTCGGAAAGGAACCTGATGGTACCGTATCGTATATTTATGACACAAAAAGAACCTCAAGGCTTATAAAGAGGTCTCTAAGCAAAATTAAGCGGTTCTTCAAGCCCAATGAAGAATGGGACGCTGAGAACCAAGGGTTATAGAGCGTCCATATATAAAAAGTAAAAATCGTCCATATATACATTAAATAATGGAGTATATTAGGTATCCTTGTTTAACGCCTGATTTATTTCAGATGTTGGAACAAATTTTACCTATTCCTTGAGCTCTATGTAAAATTTCGTTCCATATTTTATTACCACCGTGTGCTGATATTCTTTTCATTATCTTTGGAACCATATTACGTTCCAATGAATACAGGCGAAGACTTTCTCACATTCCATGATCTCTAAATGTGTTTTTAATTTCTGTTCTCATCTCTTCTCTAGTATAACTGTAGTAAAGTATGTATACATTCCCTTTCTTGAATCCGCTTTGATTTTTGTAGATTAAAGAATCCATTATAATATTTACACGTACGCTTTTTGGCAAACATTTAAATGATGAAGAGTATAAACTATGCCCTTGTAATTTCTGCATAACTACTTATTCCTTTGCAGTTTTAAATATTAATTTGAGTATTACTGTCTTCCAAATTTTGTAATGTGTTATCATCCAGCATGGAGTAGGTAGAGAAAGTTCAAAAACCTTGTCTTTACAACTTCATAGGCATATCTGATTAGTTCCATGTTATCTATGAATGTCTGGGAATTTACAATTTTTGCATTGGTTTGATACACCATACAATTCTTCTATCATGCTGGAATTGATATCGTATTACGTCATCATATTTGTTGTTGCCATTGCTCTTTATTGAGTTGGTTAGTACTTTCGGAAAAAATTAAGAATTCGTCCTCATATATTGTTTATATGATTGCTTTTGTCTTTCTCTTGTTTATTTAGCCTGCCAATATTTCGTAGATTCTCTGAATGCCGTGCATATCAGGTTCTATATTAGAATATAATAATCTGGAACCTCCATAAATGTTCTTATTTCTCTATTTAGTGCAGTGCATTATCTTATTTATTCAATTCGGTTACTTTTATTATTTGTTTGTATGCACTCCCTTTAAGTATAGCTTCTCAAAACGATAAAGTAATAAACGGCTTCCTATCTATTTAGTACGTAGCACACAGAGAAAGTATTGCATTACACCCAAAAATTCGATACTGATATATCACCGGAAAGATCGTCTTAGGGTTCCCTAAACATAAAAAATGTTTAAAAACAAGAAAGGTACGCGCGCGTGTGTCTCTATATCTAACTGTGAACAGGCTAACTCAAAAATGAAAAGTTGGTTAAATACCAAACCAAACTTCATGTTTAAGTTCAAAATCTTCCAAGGACACGACACAAAGATTTTCAGGAAAATGCCCCCACCCCAAACTACACCTTACATAGCGAGATTCTAAAACAATTTGATTTTCTCAAAAATGGCTCTAACGATTTTGATTAAACTACCGCATATTGAATATTTTTCATAATATTTCATCACATACAATTTACTAATTGGCTATTCTTTTGTTTTGTACCATTTATCACTAGGTCATTCTTTTGTTTAGCCAGTGTCGTCAGGTTATTTTTATAGAATTTAACATTTTCTGGTCAAACATTTGCCAAATAGCATTTCAATTCATATTTTATTTATGAAATAGTATAGATAAATATCATTAGACTGTTTGACTTTCCCTAGTAAATTCTCTCGCTTCGCTCCAGAATACATCGGCAGGTCACACATCTTATGATATTACTTATGATGAAATACATGTATTATATTTTGTAGAAAACGCTTTGAAGCCCTCTTTATTCTGAATGACTTTTGCACAAAAAATGTAGATCTCGTTAAAACACACAATTTACGTCATATACATTTTTTATAGAGTTCAAAATGTTCGAGCATTTATATTATTGGCTTTAATTTATTATAATTATACTTTTCACAGTTAGGAAGTTTCTATTCGTTTTTCTTTTCCTTTACTCCTGACCATGTAAAGAGAACTGCATTTCTCATAACGCGACAGCGTTTTAAAAATTTGACTATCGCTTTAACCTAGTGCATTCTTCTATTTCCTTTTTAATTACTAGGAACTAAGTAATAAGTACATTTCTGTGTGTCTCGATTGGCATTAATAAGACTGCTAATTGAATAATACCTTTTGTAAGAAAAGTTTGTTTGCAGGATAGGTAGAGAAAATCATGTGAATGGAACACATCATAGTTTTACTTTCTCTATATAGTATACGGTACACAATAGCACTCTACCCACAAATTCGATTGTGAAATTTGACCAGAAATACACGTTTTAGGGTTTCCTGCATAAAAAAAACATTTTTAGAAAAAGATCGGTGTATGTGTCTGTGAACACATAACTCAAAAATGCCAGTGAAATGACAGTAAAATGCCCAACTTAATATTTAAGTTTAGTATCTTCCAAGGATGTAACACGAAAAATCCCTCCACTGCAAACTAGCCTTTGCGATTTTTTTGTTGTTGCAATTTTTGTTTTTCTGAAAAATTACTTTTGCGATTTTGAATTGAGTACAGTAAATTAAAAGTATTTACATGGGAAATGAAATGTATATCTTGAATTTTCTGGGAATAGTTGTTGAAGAACTCTTTATTCTGGATGGATTTGTCTGAATTTTGCATAACTGTTAAACCATAAGAGATAGACTGAAGCTCACTACACAAAAAAGTTGATGTGCTACAATCACATGACATTCTCTAGCTGTTCCATATACAAGCTATTCTTACACATTCTTTTTTTTTTATTATTATCTACTTCATGCTAATCGAAATGAACATAGCGGAATTGAGCTTATTACTTGCTTCCTTGTAAGTAGAAGGGAAATAAGGGAATACATTAGCCTAAAGCCATTGTCAAATCTTCTATAAGTTCATCGCTGTGTGAAAACAATTGAGGTTCGGTTTGCCTTGCATGGTCCCGTTTGAAAAAAACATTGGATAGTTTAAAATCGAAAACAATAATAAGAAATATCTTGAAAACGGTCAACTCTACAATAAAAACGTATATGACATAAACTGTGTGTTTCAACGACATTCATATTTTTTTGTCTGTCTCTTGTGGTTTAACCGTTATACAACTTCTACAAAACTTATCCGGAATAAAGATGTCTTCAAACTCTATTTACAGAACATTCAAAATATATATTTTATTTGTGATGTAAATATATGTAATATATTACATGTTATTAAAATCTTAAGAGCCATTTTCCAGAAACAGAATATTTTCAAATATTTTTCCATGAAGAGGGTGGCTTGTGGTAGCGGGATATTCTTGAAAATTTTCGTGTCGCATCCTTGGAAGACAGTAAAAGCAAATACCATGCTTGGTATTTAACGATCTTTTCGTTTTTGAGCTATGCTGCTTACGTCATATACACAGGGACCTTTTTTATAAAAAATTTTTTTTTTTTTTTTTTTTTACTCAGGAAGCCTCAAAACATAAATTTCCGGTGAAATGTTGATATTGAATTTTTGGGTGGAATGTAATACCATCTCTAGCTGCTATGTACATTGTATACGGGTTAGAGAAAGTAAAAATACAGATATTGCTAAAACACATAATTTATATCATACTATATACCTACATTTTTGTTGCAGAGCTGATCGTTTGCGGGATATTCCTTGTTATTGGTTGCTAGTTTAAAGTACGTAACTTTTTCTGAAAGAGAAGTCACCTTACTTTCTCTGTCTTCTACTGGTGGCCATGCAAAGCAAAACGAACTTCAATTGTTTCACATAGCGATGAGCTTTTAAAGGATTTAACTATCTCTTTAGCCTAATGTATTCCCTTATTTTCCAGTAATAAAACCAATTCTGCTAATGTTTATCTCGTTTAACATGATGTAGATAAAAGAATAATATTTGGTATGAGAAGTCTGTTTGCACAGCTAGAGAAAGTTTTGTGACTTTTCCATGAAGCTCTTTCCTTCAGAAAATAAGCATTGTCAGGAGGACTATTAGAAATGAAGATTGTTGGTGGACTAAACGTTGTTTAGGAAGAGTTAGACTGAAAAATTCAAACCACGGATCTCCAGGTAATAATAACGCGGCATTGGATTTTTCAGTCTAACTCTATCTATCCAACTTCTGTCTTCTCACAGTTTCGGTTGAAAAAAAAAACAATTAAATCAACACTAATTGACCATAATAGCTGGCTAAAACATGAAGCACGGGACTTAAAGCACTTACTTAATTTGAAATCACTTTGTGGCTTACCGGGAAACATGCCAATCAGTTGGGGAATTTAATGTCGTGCGAGCAAGTTGCCAGGTAGCTCAGTGGTAGAGAAACCGGCTAGAGACCGAGAGATCCGGTACAAATCCCGGGTGCGGCATTGCATTTTTCAGTCTGACTCTACCTATCCCGCCCCATACGGTTTATCTGAAAAAAAAAACAATTAAAATTAACACTAAATGTGGTTTATTTGTGCTGAAAATACTGTTTAATAAAGTTTGTTTGTTGCGACTCTGGGTTGGAAAATCCTTTACGCTCAAAGCTAACAATAATTTTACTGTTAGTGTTATTAAACTTGTGTGCAGAAACGATGTCCTGAGCATTACTACCGTGCCAGGAAGACAGCTTTTAGCATGCTCTTCAGCTCGGAACATGAAAACGAGCATCTAGAACTAATTTCATCACGATACCGCAAGCACGTGCTCCGCTACCGGGTTTTAATTAACTTCTCTCGCAGAATTAAATTATGCCTCCCTCTGCCCTACCATAACCAATAGAGCGATAGGTAATTACAGGTTAACATTCTAACGACATCTATCGGCCACGATCACTAATAACATCAGGAGTAGGGAAAATTGCCTAGAAAACAGTAATGCTAAAATAGTGGCGTGCAGGCCAACGCTTATTTCTAGAAGCTTAATTCTAATAGTAATTCACATTACCTAATTTAACCAGTATTTATATTTAAAAGCTCCTCTACAGATAGTAAATAAAGGAATCATCATAGTTTAATCAAAATTCAAAACCGATATTTTACAGGAAAAATGATTAGCGAAAATCATGTGAGTGCAAAACATCAAATTTTTACTTTCTGTGCATAGTTGGTATAGAAGGTAATGCATTCCTCCCAAAACATCGATGTCGATATTTCACCGAAAATCATTGTTTTGAGGTCCCCTGAACAAAAAAAAACAGATTTACTTTCTCTAATTAGTAATAGTGTATAGGTAGGGAATATATTGCATTCCACCCAAAACTTCGTTACCAGGGTTTCAATGAAAATACAGGTGTTAGTGTCCCTTTTACTAAATAAAAATGAGTTTTATAAAATGGTCCGAGTGAGTCTGTGTTGTGTGTGAACAGTATAACTCAAAAACCAAAGGCGGTTAGTTACCAAATGAAATTTCAATTCAGCGTCTACCAAGGATGTGACACGAAAGTTTTCAAGAAAATTCCATACCCACACTACCGTTTACATGGAACATCTTTCGAAAATGTTGATTTTCTCAAAACATGTAACGATTAAAAGCCAACGTTTAAGATGTTTTCATAGAAATGCATAGCTTGAATTTTCTGGGAATAGCTTATGAAGACCTCTTCAATCTGGATGACTTTGGATAACTAGTAACCGTAAGAAATATTAAAACCTTAGTACACAAAAATGTAATTCTCTTTAAAACACAGTTAAGTCATATACATTTTTGGTGTGAGCCACTTCCGAGGTATTCCTTGTTATTGGTTTCAATTTTAATATAATTCTACTTTTCTCAAACAGGAAGTTGTTATTCGTTCCATATCTCTTTTGTTTTATTCCTCACCATACCGAATTGCAGTGATATCACACAACGACAGTTTTTAAAAGGTATGACCGTAGCTTTAGAGTAGTATATTTCCTTATTTCCCTTCCACTTACAAGGAAGCAAGTAATAAGACCATTTCTACTAATGCTTATGTCAATTACCATCATGTAGATAAAATATTAATGTTTTGTAACAGTTTGTTTGTAGAACAAGTAGAGAATGTGATGTGAATGGAGCTCATCATTTGGTCATTTGGAGTAAATTATAATTTCATTTAGTGAGAGTTAACGTTGCACCACTTTCAGCACCGATATTAGTGGCAAGATGTAGAAATGCTGATAAAGCTGTGCCCTCCTAAAGCAATGCCGGGATAAGCACGGGTTTAGGTCAGAAGGGCCTTTATTCATCTGACCTGCTGACGTTGTGAGACGTACTAATAGACGACGGGCTAGTTTTATTTAAAATGTGTAAACTGCAACTGATGATAGCGTTTGGGAAACCCTTGGTTCTCTCACTTCTAACCATATCTTATCTATTTTATTAACAGTAAAAGCTCTCTGTATCCTTATAACTCCATGGCACGACACCGCCCGACCGCTGCGTCTCCCATCTCGGTCCACTACAGACGTCATGGATTGGGTGCAGTATTGGAGGGTGAGACATGATCAGCGCCTCGAGCCCCCCCCCCCGGCCGGTTAATGCGGTCCTCATGACCTGGAGCCGCTACTTCTCCATCAAGTAGCTCCTCAATTGGCCCCCCAGGAGGCTGAGTGTACCCCGGGCCAGGTCTCCCAGCGGGGGGAAAATCCCCACGCCGGAACTGGGGATCGAACCCAGGTCTCTCGCTTGGTAAGCAGCTGCGCTACCACCGCGCTAAGGAGACAACCGTGTCTCCTCCTTATTGCTCCTTATCTTTCTAAAACCCCCAAAATTAGCAAATATGCAAAGTGATTCATAAGTACTTTTACAAAGATTGATGATTGGTTCCCTACATCGAAGCAATAAAAAATGTCATACAAACATATGTCCCGAAACCCTTCGTTTACGATTTATTGAAGTTCAAGTGTTATTAATCAAAACATTTTAAAGTAACACATGGATCAATTTATGACTTTTTAGCTTGTTAGAAGGTGTTACACACAAATACCTCTCATAGCAAATGCTTTTGCGTCCAGACACGCATGAACTGCCAATATTCCCTGCCGGTGTCCATGGTTTCGCAGGGTTTCATAGCATGCAGATTAAGAGTTTCTTCATCTGGGATGTCTGCTGCATAAAGCATTGTTTAAGGTGCCCCCAAAGATAAAAATCCGAAGGACTGAGACGGGAGGAACGTGCAGTCCATGGAACTGGTCCTTATCTATCTGTCTATCCATAGTCATGACAGATACCAGTCAGTGCATCTCGAACGAAACTAAGATTTGCTAGAACTCTATTATTTATTGTAACTAAGAAATGTTTCCGGGCTGTTTTGCCGTGGTCTGCTGGTGTTAGGAGTACCAGACGTTTCGTCCACAACTACGGTGGACATCTTCAGTGGCGCGGTCGAAGTATTATTTATTATTCGGGTGTTTCTTCTAGTAATTCTGGAAGAGTCCCTATACACTCTAAGGGTACTGGGAGAATATATTACTCAATTGACAAATGACAACTGTAAACAAGCAGCCATGGGAACACAAGGCCAATTCCGCAGCGTAACATTTTTCAAAGCCATCTATGGATGAGTGCATAGATAAATTAAGTTGTTGGGTTGGACAAGGAAAACCGTTGAAAGTAAACGCTCATTAATAAATTAATAACCGAAAACGAAGGATTTTGGAACATATGTTTATATAAAGCTAGTTATTTATTTCAATGCAAGTAATCCAACCCCAAACGTTGTAAAAGTATTTTTTAATCTTCCTGTATGTTTAGTATTATTGTTCCATCCAACAAGCATAAAACTGTATCTTAGGTCATTCTTCAACTTTTGTTACAGCAGGAGTTTACATTTATTAATTCGGTTCGCTGGCGCGAACAGTTCTTACCTCTGAAACCTACACACAGTGTAGGGGTGAAACCTACCCCGCTGTTACAATATAATATTTGATGCATTCGTAGTTAAAAGAAAGTACGAGAATGGATTGTCTAAAAATGATGACATTATGGAACACCAAAATTTCGATTTAGTATACACAACAAAATATTACATAATAGATAAGGTTGGGCTGAGCATTTAGTAGGAATGGGGAACACAAGATTTCCCAAGACAGTGTTGGAGTGCTTGTTTAAACGTGTAACTTTAAAATTATGAATGAAAAGGTTGGTTTGAGCGTTAAATAAATATTAGCCTTCCATTTAATTTCACTTAAGTAACCACTGGAGTACTTTACTTTGAGTATATCTGAATCATACCGAAAAAGTATGCTAAGATAAAACTCTCCATCCACTGTTATCTGACATTGTACATGCGGAGATTATTTTATGTTACATATTATTAATTTGCCTTTCAAGGAGATATGCAAATTTCATATTCCTTTACTTTCTCTACTTATTACATTAGACATAGGTAGATAAGGTATTGCATTCGACCCAAAAATAGTAGGATTTCACTCGAAATACAAGCTTTAGGGTCCCCTATATAAAAAAAGAATTTTTTGAGAAAGGCCTATGTATGTGTGTGACCATGTATTTGGCTATGAACAATATAATTCAAAAACGAAAAGTCAGTTGTATACCAAACTTGATAATTAAGTTCAACTGTGGCATTCCACGAATATTTAAAAAAAAAAAAAAACCTTTAAAAGGAAAAATGTTATAAAATATTAATTTTCTCAGAAACAGTTCCGACGATTTTCACTAAAAATACCATATATTAAATATATTTACATGATAAACATAATTTATATCTTGAATTTTTTGGGAATAGCCTCTTGCGAATCTTCATGCTGGATTACTTTTGAGTAACTGATAAATTGTAAGAAATACACAAAAATTAAGTACTTAAAAAAGACACAAAACACAAAACTTATGTCATATAGGTTTTAGTTCGTGACATCTACTATTCCCGAGATAATCCTTATTAGGTTTCTTTTCTCAATCTTTTCTCTTCTTTTCTCATTCCTTTTTCTCTTGTTTTACTTCAGGCCACGAAAAGAGAACCGAGATTTTAAAATATTTATTTATCGGTTTACTGTAGTGTATTTCCCTTATTTCCCTTCTACCAAAAGGCAACTAAGTAATGTTTATGCTAACATTTAAATCGTATTGCATGAACTAGCTTAAAAAATAAGCATTTTAAGATTAGTTTGTCACAGAACAGGCAGAGAAGATCATGTGAATGAAGCACATTAGGCTTTTAACCTTCATTTATTTATATAAGTTCTACTTTTATCTTCTTTTCTCAAGAGAAATTTAACAAAACTTCTATATTATACTACACGTACCATGTAAGCGTTATTTCTAATTCTTCTAAAAGAGAGATTTGAGAAAGAATTCCATTTTTATTTCTCTAGCACGTATGTACATACAATGTGCATAGTAGCTAGAGAAAGTACTGAATTACATCCAAAAATTCGATTTTACCGGAAACTTATGTTTTGAGATCCACTGAGTCAAAAAATAAAAAGCATTTTATCATGAAAATATCTTAAACATATGATATTGAAATCAAAATCGTTAGAGCCATTTTTTAGAAAATCAAAATTTTCGAACAATTTTCCATAAAAAGTGTAATTTGAATGAACACAATTTATGTAAATTTTGCTACTTCAAAATAGATCACTTGGCGACCGGATTTTAAAACATCTGACTCTCGCTTTAGCCCAGTGCACACTCTTACTTGCAAAAAGGTAAGTAATAAGACCAATTCTGGCTATGTTTATCTTGATTAGCATCACGTATATAAAACAATAGTCTTTTGTAAGGAAAGTTTGTTTGTGGAACAGCTAGAGAAAGTCATATGAATGAAATACATCAAATTGTTATTTATTTATTTTTTGAGGCAATGACATATTCAGGAACTGCTTAAAAAAATAAGCATTTTAAGATTAGTTTGTCACATAACAGGCAGAGAAGATCATGTGACTGAAGCACATTAGGCTTTTAACCTTTATTTATTTATTTATATAAGTTCTACTTTTATCTTCTTTTCTCAAGAGAAATTTAACAAAACTTCTATATTATACTACACGTACCATGTAAGCGTTATTTTAATTCTTCTAAAAGAGAGATTTGAGAAAGTACTGAATTACATCCAAAAATTCGATTTCGAGATTTTACCGGAAACGTATGTTTTGAGGTCCACTGAGTCAAAAAAATAAAAAAAGCATTTTAGTAATAGATTTAGTGTGTTATGTATGTGTTTTTGTGGACAGTATTGCTCAAAAACTAAAAAACAAAAAGACGTATTTATATTGAGCATCTTCCAAGAATGCGACACCAGATTTTCAGGAAATAGCCACCCATCCCCAAACTACCCTTTACATGGAAGGGCGTTGAAAGTTAAGTTTTTCTCATAAATGTCTCTAAAGATTTTGATTAAATTTGGAATTTTTAAGATATTTGCATCACAAATAAAATGTAAATTTTGAATTTTCTGTGAATAGCCTCTGAAGACCTCTTTATTCTGAAAGTTTTTCAGAATTTTGCATAACCGTTAAACAGTAAGCAATAGACAAGAACTTACTACACAAAAATGCAGATCTCGTTAAAACACATAATATATTATGTCATACACTCTTTTCTTGTAGAATTAGCCGTTTTCAACATATTCCTTGTTATTGGTTTCCATTTTAAACTACCTTTCTCAAACGAAACAATGCATAGCGAACTGAACCTTAATTGTTTCACATAGCGATCAGTTTTTTAAACATTTTACTACAGTGACTTTCAAATGGGATGAGGTTTGTCCTTGAGCGCCACCATACGGCAGCCATTCAGTGTGCTGCTGTATTAACATATTGCATTCGCGCTTAACTGGGGAGTAACGCGCTAAGTGATTCCGTCTCTCATAAATACTACTTGCGCTAAGATAAAATATTCAAATTTTGCAGAAAAATAATTCACGAGGAAGATGGGGAGTAACGTTCGTAGCAGAACCGTAAAAGCCACAGATTTTTAGCTCAAATAGTTTTCATAATACACATGAATAAACAGTCACCAGGCAGATTTGCATGCTCAGTGTGCGAGTGAGAGGGAAATGTGAAAAGAGTGGAGGTATCGACCTGACAACGCAGAGCACATAAGCATCTCATTCGCTGCAGCGTAGAACACTTCCCATTTGAAAAAACAAAAACAAACAAACAAAAAAAACGTTATCATACTTTAGCCTCATGTATTCCCTAATTTCACTTCTGCCTACAAGGAAGCAAGTAAAAGATCGATTTATTTGGTTTAGAATGATTCAGCTTTTGAAAGAATACTTTCTAATGCAGTGGCGGCGCGTGGATTAAAAATTTAGGTGTTCACAAAATCAGCAATTTACCACCACTGCAGCCACTGCCGCTGCTGCTACCGCCGTCGCCGCAACATCAAATCCAGTAATATTAGAAACAATGTTAGTGCCTAATAACAAGAATTATAAATTTGTTACACAAATCATCACCCATCCAGCATTGTAAAGATGTTGAATTTCTCCGAGAGGGAGGTAATGAAGGGGTGAACTCCTTTGAGGCTGTACATATAAAGAATGCTATTTACATTGTTTGAATTACGCAATTAACACCAAATTTATTTGTACAGAAATTCCATGCGCCGGTTTTCCAAATGTGCAAACTTTTCTAACACTCGGTGATTAAAGTCTTTTATGCTGTTGACCAGTTTGTTCTTAATATCAAGCATTGCCAGTGCTGAAAGTCGATTCTTTTTATCATGGAAAAGCATATTTCTGGTTCTGATGTAGTCATGATGGTAGTGATAACAATCTTCAGTAGCTCGGTTAGTTGCAGAAAAGTTTCTTCTTTGAGGTTGTTTTCTGTTTTGAACTGCTTAACTCTCGCATAAAATGCAAATTACTAAGAAAAATAGCAAGTCTCACAAAGACTGCAGTTGCACTTCCGGATAGTTTCAACTAAACCTTAAAGATAGCAGCACCTCCAGCTGATAAACAGAACCCTGGAGGTTAATGTGCACGGTCGCACTGTGCTCATTTCTGGCTGTAAAATTCCGAGATGTTTTGTTGTTCGCACAAGCGCAGAGCTTCTAAACTTAGTTATACGCTAGCACACGATGCCTGTGCTACAAGCGTTGTTGCCACATACTCGGGTTCTCGGCTGTGTTCAATCTGAAGAGAAGAGCATATTTAAACAAGTGGCACCGGGTAGCGCATTTCTTTTTAGCGCCACATGCAGAAGCCTGCCTTCGTTGCTACCAACTACAGACGACAGCCAAACATCACCAGCTAAACACCGAGGACCCTGATTGGCCGGCCACCACTCCAATAAGAGCGGAGTGCACTTCCAGACCATCGGAAGTGCAAAGGCAGCGGGTTGCCGAAACAAGGCCACAGCCACCCAACCTCTTAGTTTCGGGTAAGGCGCGCTAATCAAAGCGTCCGGTCCTCTGTTTCGGCCTGCTTCTTAGCCCCTGCTGCCTGCAGGTGAGGGTAAACCGAGGTGTGTTTTTGTGTACTGCACCCTAGGGTGCAGGGCAAGTATCCCTGTCCTCGTCCTCTTCCACCATGACCAGGAGCAAATCAAAACCATCCAAAGGCAAAGCCCCAAGCGGGCCTGCCTATGATGAAGCAACGGCCGTTGCCAGCACCAGCACTGGTGCAGCCACCCTGCCCTCCAGTGGCCCTGCTACTGTAGAGGGCAAAAAGAGATCTAGCCAGGAACGCCAAGGCGGTAAAGGCAAGATTATCTGTTTGGACTCATCCAAGCAAGACACCAATGAGGGCCTCCTGCGCGAACCAGTTTCACGTGCAGGCCAAATTCCGGAGCACGACTCCGACGACGACTGCGCCAGCGTGTGCAGTAATATTTCACACCGCAGCGGCAGGACCTCGGTCCTGTCGTACCACTCATCCTCCATGATGGTAGATCATGAGGAGTCCTCTTCCGGCCTCTCCACAGACGGAGAGGACGATTTTCGCGTAGTGGCCTCGAGGAAGGAAAAGAGGCAAACCCGATTGGCTGCAGAGGGCGTTCCCTCTGGCCAATCCCAGGCAACATCCCGCCCCGGAGATTCTGGGCCCGCCCAGAACCCTGGGTCGAGGAGGCACGTTCCACCGATTATCGTGGACGACTTTAAGGGGGTGGTAGGCTTCCTCAAGGAGGTTATGTCATCCCTATCGAGTCAGTGCACGGTTCGGAAGAACAAGCACCGCTACGTCTTCCAGGCGAAGATTATAGAGGATTATAACCTCATCCTGCAAGCCCTCAAGAGGAAAAGTGTTCCCCATTTTACCTTTGGACTGGATAAGTCCCGTGACCTCCGCAGGGTCATTCGTGGCCTACCAGTCGACACCTCGGTGGAGGATATCTCGACAGACCTCATCCGCCAGGGCATCACCCCAAGACTGGTGAAGCAGCTCACCAGGTCCGCTCCAGATGGGCAAGGCCCCAAATCTCCCCTCCCCCTCTTCCTCGTAGTAGTGGAGCGGGCCAATGACCCTGAGGTCAAGATAGATGGCGTCACCGCCATCTGTTACCTCAGGGTCAAAATAGAACCTTCCAAGGGCTCTGGCGGGCCCCCTCAATGTCACCGGTGCCTGGGGTTTAACCACTCCAGTCACTTTTCCTTCCGTAACCTGCGCTGCTTAAGGTGCGGAGGCGCCCACCCTAAAGAGGTCTGCAAGATATCTCCCACCGCGAAGCCGACTTGCGCAAACTGTGGTGGCGAACATATTGCATCTTATGGTGGCTGTCCTAAGAGGATCGCTGTCATAGCGGCCAGGAGACCGCCGCCAGAACTACAGCAGGTCACAAGAACAGCACCTGTAGCCAACCAGCGACCAGAGGCGCCAACATCTGCACCTGCCCCTCCTGCAAGACAGCCGGCGCAACAAAGGATAGCCACCAACACCACTACGGCGCAAAGGGCTGAGCGTGGCCCTGCGAAGCCACGGGATGGTAATAACACCCACCAACCCCCACGCAACAAAGAAGCTCCAGCCAAACCCAAACAAAAGCCCCCCACCCAAGCTAAGGTGCGCTGGCCGGCCAGGCAGCCTAACTTCTCCCCCAGGGCTGCGCAAGGGAACGGCACTCCCATACCCGAGCGACAGCAGGGGCAGGAGGCGGCTGGCGGCGTGCCGGCACCCCGAAGCACTCCTCCTACACCCTCACCCAGAAACATAACCCCCACCACTCCTCCTGTCCTGCAGATGTCGGATGTGATGGCGTGGATACAGCAGCTTCTGCTGAACCACGGCCGGAGCATCTGTGATCTGCTGGTCAGATTCCTATATGCCACAGACCCAGCCGCAAAGATGGCTGTCGCCATGGAGGGACTTGCCCTCCTGACCGTGATCGTCCAGACCGCCCAGAATGGCGAGTCGAAATAGGTCTCATACCTCTTTTCGATTCGCGTTCTGGAACGCGTGTGGCCTGAACGGTCAGGGGAGTGAGCTCCAGCATTTTGCCGGCTCATTTGCCCTAGACCTTGTGCTAGTCAGCGAAACACATCTCCGTCCAGATACCTCTTTCCGACTTCCGGGCTACAACTGCCTCAGAGTGGATCGTGTGGGCCGCCGAGGAGGTGGCACAGCGATCTTCGTGAGAAACAGGGTAGTCCACAAACCCATCCAGCTCCCACCTCTTCAAACCATGGAAGCCACGGCTGTCTGTGTTGACCTAGGCGGTACGGAAGTTTTACTGGTGTCTGTATACCATCCACCCCATAGGCAGTTCGTACTAAACGATTACCTTTCCATCCTAGCCCTTCATCCTAATGTCATCCTGGCCTGGGACTTCAATGCCAAACATCCGCGTTGGCATTGCGGCCCCCGGGCGGACGCCCGAGGCAATGATATCATACGCATGATAGATGCGGACCCTCAACTCAGAGTAGAGGGCCCCTGGCAACCCACACACCATCCACGAGGTCAAGGATGGGCATCCGTTATTGACTTCGCGATCATCAAACAATTCCCTTTTCATACATCTCTCACATCGATCAACGCACTGCATTCCGATCATAATCCCGTGTTAGCTGAGGTTAACACAGGGGTTGCCAGTCACGACGTCTCGGTTCAAAACCGCGACGTTGACTGGGAATGCGTCAGGGTTTGCCTCAACGACTCCATCCCGCCGAACCCTAGGATCACAGACATCCCATTCCTAGAGGCTGCGGTCCAATCCTTTACCTCCATCGTGGTGCGAACTGCCCATAACCTAACTGTTCACACCCCAGCTCCTCTACACCCAGATGTCCTACCCCTAGAACTCCATCTGCTTGTACGCCGTTCCTGGGCTGCCCGCAGACTATACCAGCGTCACCGCACGCCACATAACCGAGCACTCCTGAGGCGTTTACGCCGAGAGGTCCGGACCCGACTACGCGAGCACAGGGTGCGAGCGTGGGAGGAGACTATGACCCGCTTGAGGCTCGAGGATGGCGACGTGTGGAGGATTGCCAAAGCTCTCCAGCACCGCGGAGGTCAAATCACCTCCCCAATCCAAGGCACCCAAGGCCTGGTTTATGAACCCCGAGCCAAAGCCGATGTGTTCGCTGACTACCTCGAAAGGTCTATGAGGCCACGAGAAGACCCCCAGGACGAAGACTTCTCGGACCGTGCTCGGCGGGAGGTGCGTCGATACCTTCGGCGCCCCCCCCCCCCGACGAGGCGGACCAACTTCCCGTCATCCGACCTAGTGAACTCCAGGGCGCACTCCGGCGCCTCAACCCCAAAAAGGCAGCGGGTCCTGACGGACTAACCCCCGCCATGCTCCGATGCCTTCCCATCAAGGCGGTACTCTTTCTAACCAAGGTTTTCAACATGTGCCTCACCTTGTGCCACTTTCCACGCGAGTGGAGGGAGGCCCGGGTGATATGCATCTTGAAGCCGTGGAAAGACCCGTTACACCCATCCAATTACCGATCCATCAGTCTCCTATCAGTTCTCTCGAAGGTTTTCGAGAGGCTAATACTAGCCCGCTTGTCCCCTCTCTTGGGCGACATTCATGCCATCCCAGATCACCAATTTGGTTTTCGTCCTGGGCATTCTACACCCCAGCAACTACTGAGAGTGGTGGAGGCCGCTGCCCTGGGCTTCCAGGACAGAGCCTACACTGCGGCGGTGTCGCTGGACGTGGAGAAAGCCTTCTCTACGACCTGGCACGCGGGTCTGCTCCTCAAATTCATCCGACTGGAGCTCCCGACACACATCATACACCTACTACACTCATATCTTAAACACAGATTTTTTGTAGTTTCAGTTGCGGGACACAAATCAACACCTAGGCCAGTAAGAGGCGGAGTCCCCGAAGGCTCTGTACTTTCCCCTACGCTCTTTAGCGTCTACATGGCCGACCTACCTACAGTGCAGCAAGTCAACATAGCTCAGTATGCTGATGACGTGCTGTTATACTGTACAAACAAACACCCACGCAGAGCCTTCAACCCTATCCAGAGACACCTCTGCCTCATCCAAGACTGGTGCGAGCGTTGGCGGTTGTCCATAAATCCGGAGAAAAGCCACGCTATTCTCTTCACCAAGCGCCGCTTTCCCGCAAACTTCCCCACATTCACGTACCTCAGACGAAGGATACAATGGGCCAACACCATCACCTACTTGGGGGTGAAGCTTGACAGGGGCGTCACTTTTAGGGAGCACGTCCGGGGGCTGTGGTGCCGGGGCAATGGGGCTGCGGCCTCACTGTACCCGATGCTGAGGTCCTCGATGACGGTTCCCCTTAAGTTGCGCCTTTTGAGGGCTCTCATTATCCCCTTATTAATCTACGCCTGTGAGATCTGGGGCATGGCGGCAGACTCCAGTCTGCTGTTGCTTCAGCAAGTACAGAATAGGTGTCTCCGGGCTATCTATTCTGTGCCTCGAGGCTTTCCAACGAGACTCCTGCACGAAGCCTCTGGTCTACCATACCTGGAGGACGAGATTAGGCGTCGGGCAACAACATTCAACGAAGGGTTACCATTCCATCGGAGCGCCCTCGTTAGGTCTCTTGGGGATTACGATCCCACAAACCGCCGCTTCAGGCGATACCGGCTTCCCCGCATGGCTTGCGGGCATCCCCGGTAACGAAGGAGCACCACCAACAGCTGCTACGGCTAAGCTCCTTATTATCCTTCAAGAGTTGCTTGGATTCAAAATTTAATCTCAAGAAACATTTTGATAAAAACACACCAGCGGTGCACAAGGGCCGTTGCACCATCAAGGCAACCGTCGAGGAGCAATATTCGCCTCCTCCTGTCACTCCACAACCCCAATACACACCCGCCATCCTACAAAACCCACAATCCCGTCAGAACGTGGTTAAGTTCTCTCTGAGAACAGGGACACGTCTAACACACCTCGGGCTGCCCTCAGCCTGCCAATCACACTGGACTGGAGCGCATTTTATTAAATGTTTCCTGAAAGAGAAAAAGGAGATTCATTAAGAAATATTGGAGGTTCACGTGTTCTTGTGCTCCGCCGCTGTTCTAATGGAACAGCTAGAGAAAGTTAAGTGATCATCAGATGTTAATTTATAGATGGATGGATGGATGGATGGATGGACAGGTGGTTGTTTGGATGGGTGGCTGGATGGATGGATGGACGAACGGAAGGACGGACGGGCGGGCGGACGGGCGGATGGGTGGATGGATGGATGGATTATTGTTGTCTCTGTCCAATTAAATTAAATAAGTGGAGTCTACAGAAATCAAACCAGAACTAAATAAAAATATGACAAATATTGCATTATTAGTTTTTAAAATAGTAAAATTAATTTCGGAAATCTTTTTCTCAGACTGTGAAAAATCATGACAATACATAATATACAACTCCCCTTAGAAGCAGCTGTTGGCAAGCTAGACATGTTTTTGCAATCCTTATCTCTTTTACCAATTTAGAAAACATCTGAAAACATAGGACATTGCGATATTTTGTACATAATGAATTTAATTTCTTACTTCTGACAGAGTTTATCTTTCATTAACTACATACTGCCCTCTGATATTACAGAGATGTATGCAAACTTTAACTTCATTTCCCCAATGAATTTTGAGTTATGGTACAATACATGTAGAAATAATTCTTTGATAATTACATTTACATGGTCTTTTCTATCCACTTTTGTTCATTTTATTACTTCTTTATCAACTAGATATTGGTATGAAACATTATTTTTCTATATACCTAATGCTAATCAAGTTAAATATTTACACAAATCATGTCATTATAACTTCATTGTAGGCACTGACTGATGCTTAAGCGATAATCAAATCTTTTAATGCTACCTTTAAATTTCAATCGCCTTGTATAACATTTAAAGAAAGAAAAGAATAGTGATTTAGCACTTGAAATTATATTGGAAATTGAGAATTTAAGGCAGCCCGCAACCAGTTGAAAAACTCCAGGTTGAAACTTTGAAAGATGATGAACTAATTGTTTTAATAGTTGTTTGTTTTAGGGGACGCAAAGCATGTGTTTCATAGAAATCTCGATATAGAATTTTGCGTACAGCCCAACACATACTCTACCTTCGGAGAAAGCAAACTATGTCTATTCCTTCACATTCGGGGGTGATCATCAATAGAGAAAGTTTTAATTTATACTACATAGGTCAAAATTTGCAACGTTAGTCACGTGCTGTATTACGAAAACATCGAGGATCAGCCGCTAAGAAAAAGTAACAAATTCCATGAAGTAATCCATTGTGTCATAGCTCATGTACTTCCATTGCTGTTTCTGAAACACTGTGCTAGCGTCTTTTATTACATCTATCACCACACCCGAAAACCGTTATTTGATTTAAGGAGAATAGACTCCACCATTATGAAATCGCAACTTATTGCCAAGTCATGTATTTGTTCATTTATCCCTGGAATGTAACGGCGATGAGATTAGTCAAGCATAACAATGATCAATGTATATAATTTTCGTGTAAACTTTTCAAGATAAAGCTATAATCTGCACAATAAATTACAGCTTACAATCATATGATTATGTTTAATTTTAAGGTAATAAAACTAGGAAGTTTAATCTCAAGACTCTTGGAGTATTTCTTCCCAAATCTTCATAATAATAATAATAATTGAAGCTCTTTCATGCACAAAATCGAAGCTTATGCAGTATGTATTCCAACTCTTAACCTTATTTCCATCATTAACCTGCGAATAATTGAAAATCTGCAATAGACTAGGCCATTTCCCTAAATAAGAAATCATTTTTAAATATTGACTTTCTCTAGCTGTTCTGCAAACAAAAAATTAATCTTTTACCTACATCATGCTGATCGAGATAAAATTAGCAGAAATGATCCTATTACTTGCTTCCTTGCTAAAGCGATAGTCATTTCTTTTAAAAGCTCATTGATATGTGAAACAATCGAATTCGATTTTCTTTTGCATTCCTGAATGAAACCAAGTTCATTTCCCGCTTGAGAAAATTTTAAATTTAAAATTTAAACCTACAGTAAGGAATATCTCGGAAACGGCTAACTCTATAAGAGGAAGAGAAAATGATATTTGACATAAACTACGTGTTTGAGTATCTATATTTTTAGATAATACATTTTTGTCTATCTCTTACAGCTTACGAGTTATAGAAAAGCCATTAAGAATGAAAAGGTCTTCAGAGGTTTTTCCGAAAAAATTCAAGATAGTCATTTCGTTTGTCATGAAAATATCTTAAACATATGGTACTGAAATCAAAATCGTTAGAGTCATTTTTGAGAAAATCAAAATTTTCGAACATTTTCCCATATAAAGTGTAATTTGAATGAACACAATTTATGTCTGTATTGCTATTTAAAAATAGATCACTTGGCGACCGCATTTTAAAACATCTGACTATCGCTTTACCCCAGTGCACTCCCTTATTTCTCTCTTACTTGCAAAGAGGCAAGTAATGAGACAAATTCTCGCTATGTTTACCTTGATTAGCATTACGTAGATAAAAGAATAATCTTTTGTAAGGAAAGTTTGTTTGTGGAACAGCTAGGGAAAGTCATGTGAATGAAACACATCATATTTTTTGACACTCTTCATAAGTTTAACATATTTTAAATAGCACAAAGCAGAAATAATGTTATTTTAACGTTATAATATTTAAACTTTCTTGTGTCGGATTTTCATTTGTCGTCATATTCTCATTTTCAAATTGTTTTACACGATGTAGTTTTCGGTATAAATCAATGCAAAATAATACAATTTTAGATTATAATTTATTAACTCTCCTTATTCCGGCTATCATATTATATCATTTTCAGAATGTTTTACACGATGTACTACGCGATGTATTTATCAATGAAATAATATATTCATCCTTGTTAATAAGAATTAAAATAATGAGACGAATTTTTGTTAACATTCGCATATAAATAACTGTTACCTAGATAATAATATAAAATGTATTTATGTGTGTGAATGTGTGCCCGTGTGTGTCTGGCTGAAATTGTTCCAGTTCCAGGCTACATGAGCCCACGGAATCAAGCTGCCTGCCTATCTTTACAAGCCAACCTGTGTACCCAGGGACATTTTTGCTTTAAACAATTGAAACACACTCTTTGTATAGGTATGTTAGACACCAGCGAGGTTGCTGAACCAGGATCAGTAAATTGCAAATCATAAAGGAAGTGAAGGTGCATTCGCCGGAAGTAGAGGGCTCAGCTGGAGCGGAAAGCAGCGTGTAATAAATCTTGGCAGAAGATTTCGCGTTCCCCAGACAGACAATACCGTGCCGTGTTGCGGTAACACATGTTATAAAGATGCTCAGAAGGTAGGGGGGGGGGTTGTCTCTACCGGAAACGTTTCCTTCCGCACGTACGGTTTAATTAACACCAAAAAGAGTTCAGTCTGTCACAGAGGAAATGGAAACGGTGAAACAGATTCCGTTAACGAATGGACGGGGAACAAAGCAAAAGAAAAAATATATGGTTAAAAGTAACTGTATAACGAGAAAGATATGTTAATGCATGAAAGAGTCCGCAGATAAAGTTCATAAAAATAATTATTTTATTACTAAAAAGTTTGTACACTCATGGCTACTTTTCAATATAATCACCGAAAAGATTGAGACATTCATCGTACCTGTGCACAAGCGTTGCAATATCTGCTTCAAAAACTGTTGCCGCCAATGATTTCAAATGATCATTATTTTTAAGATCTTCATACTTTACGATGTTTGCGGTGAGCCACTCAAAACAAACGAAGAAGAATGCTGACTTCAGGAATTGTGTTCATCCATGTCAACGCTCGTCCACACACTGCTGGCACAACCCACCGGCTCCTTGAACAATGTCAATGGGATATTTTCTATCCTACGCCGTACAGTCCTGACCTGCCATCGAGCGACTTTGACCTTTTTCCTGGACTGAAGACGTGACTAGGAGGGCAGCACTTTCAAACCAATGTGTTCCATTGCAGACGTTACGAAATGCGATAAACGAGCATGCACACACAACAAACAGAAATCTGATGTGTTCCATTCAACGACTTTCTCTACATCTCTGTAACAAATTAATGTTAAAAAGCTTAATCTTCTATCTACTATATGATAATCGAGATAAACATTAAAAACAGATATTGTCTTAATTACTTGCTCCCTTGTAAGTAGAATGGAAATAAGGGAAAACACTTGGCCAAAGTGATGGTCAAATCTCTTAAGAGCTGGTTGCCATGTGGTTGAAAACCGTTTTATGCAGAGTTTACACTTTTCGTTGAGAAAAGTTTAAGTATTTTGAATCTGAAACAAATAACAAGGAATAATTCAGAAATGGTCAATTCTACGAAAAAAAAAAAGTATATGACATAAATTATGTGTTTTAACGCCATCTACATTTTTGTGTAGTAAGTTTTTGTGTAAATCTTATAGTTTACCAGTTACGCAAAATTCATTCAAAATAAAATGCCTTTAAAGGCTATTCACAGAAAATTGAAAATATGCATTTTATTTGCCACGTAAATATCTTTAATGTACGATATTTTAATCAAACTCCTTAGCTCCATTTTTGAGAAAATCAAAATTTTCGAAATTTTTTTCATGTAAAGGATAGTTGGGATGGGTGGATTATTCTCAACATCTTCGTGTCGCATCCCTGGAAGATACTAAACTTAAATACCAAGTTTGGTATTTTACGAACTTTTCGTTTTTGAATTATCGAATTCATAGACACACACGGACCTTTTCCTAAAAATGCTTTTTACTTTCTCTACACGATTTATGTACATAGAATATAGAAAAGGTATTGCACTCCACCCAAAAATTCGATACCGAGATTTCACCAGAAATATATGTTTTGGGGCCCCCTGTATCCAAAAGAAGCATTTTCAGAAAAAGGTCCGTGTATGTGTGTGAGAGAGGGAGTCCCTGTGGCTGTGAGCACGATAACTCAAAAACGAAAAATTGGTGAAATACCAAACTTGGTATTTAAGTTTAGTATCTTCCAGAGATGCGACACGAAGATTTTGAGAAAAATCCCCCCATCGAAACTACCCTTTACATGGAAATTTTTTCGAAAATTTTGATTTTCTCAAAAATGGCTTTAACGATTTTGAACTAAAATATCGATTACTAACCTTACCTTACCTACTTACCTAACAAATAAAATGCATATCTTTAATTTTCTGGGATTAGCCTATGAAGATTACTTTATTATGGATGAGTTTTACAGAAGTTTACATAACTGCCAAACCGTAAGAGATGGACAAAATCTTACCACACAAAAATGTAAAGCACATCAAAACACACAATCTATGTCATATACACTTTTTTTCGTGGAGTTGGTAGTTTTTTAGATATTCCTTGTTTTTGGTTTCAGCTTTGAAAAAGTATACGTTTCTCATACAGGAATTTGTCAACTCCTGTCCATACAAACAAAGGAATTTCCGTCACATAGCAACCAGCTTTTGACTATCACTTTAACCTATGGTATTCCCTTATTTCGCTTCTACTTACAAGGGAGCAAGTAATAAGACTATTTCTGATATTTTTCTCGATTAGCATGAAGTAAATAGAAGCATAAGCTTTTTAACAATAATTTGTTGCGGAGATGTAGAGAAAGTCATGTGAACGGAACACATCAAAATTTTTTGGTTACAGGGGACCTTAAACGTTTCCGGTGAAATCTCGTATTGAATTTTTGGGTAGAATTCAAAGCTTCTCTATATACTATGTACATAGTACGCGTAGAGAAAGTAAAAATAGTTGCGAAGCAACGACAACATTATTAGCATGAAAATTGGAATCTAAAATACCAACATCTAAAATACCTAAAAATAAAATAACCTTTATTTTCATGTACATTAGAGAGAAAATAAACGATTCCGGGGACTTTTTGAAACTAGGGCTAGTTATTAACAGGTTAACCATATGTGCATAAAACAGTAACAGCAAAATCATAGTACTTTCATCGGGCTTTTCCTGAATAGAAGAAATAATAAATGCGCATTATTTTGTTTACAAGTGCCTAAAAGTACGCAAAACATGCAGAAAGAGTACGTGTTTAACAGTCGCCACAAATGAAACATTACCATTCTCAAAGGATGAGAGCATTGTTCATGCTACAACCTGTCACACTTAAGATAACGTAACTGTGAAATTTGGAAATCCACAGTATGTAAAATACCCTGTTGGAATCTATACCAGTTATTACAATAATAACGGTAATGATTTTGTCGTGTTTCAAAATTATTCAAGCTTGTATAGATGTTTTAATAAAACGTCTAAATGTATTGTTCTAGTAAAAAAGTTTTTAAAAATATTTATGTCAAAAGTTCAATTTTAATTGAAATTTATCATATTTTTATATTAACCCCTAATTATTGTATAAAATTATTACTTGTTATGCTCTCCAGTGCTCTTTATTTTTCAAAATGTAATAATTTATTTCTAAAGTTTTAAATAACAATATGTGGTTATTTTCTGTTATGTACTTATAAAAAATTCCATCTTGTGAAGCATTTTGAGTGATAAATATATTTAAAAAGGGTTTGGTATAAAACAAGGTTTCAATGCGTGCCCATACCTATTAATAAGCATCCTTCTGTCCAATTATAGCTTCAGTTAATTGGCATTTCAAATGCAAAAGTGGGGAAAAAACGATATATTTTCATAAAGTTTAATTCATATTATTTTACTATGAAAAAAATCTCAATTTACGGTAAACTTTCACACATGATCACGTTAAACCTCTGGATTTAGACTTTTGCAATTGACTCTTCATACTGCTTATCACACCCTGAACAGAAAATAACCGACTTCTCTTTTGTTTCTTTAGATGCAGTCTCCTTTCTGGAACAGGGCAAGTTTCTGTTGGTCACAGTAAATCCTTACTTCCTACTTGTATTTGCCTCCAAAATATAATTTCTATATAGAGAGAATGTCAATCATCTGATTGTTCATTTCTCTGTATTGTTTGTTAGCTTTCTGTAAAGACAGTGTTTCTGCTGACGATACTATTGTTTTTACTTCATCCAAATGTCTCATGTGAGGATATTTAATTCTCCCTCTTAGGGTGGAAATTTAGAATTAGAGCTGCCTTGGGTTGATCCGTGATACAGGATGGAAGAAAATTCTCTTCCGAGAACCATCGGGGTTTGTCTTATTGGTAACTCTTCCTATAAAGGTGAGTTTCATACCGCATTTTCTAACATAGTTGAAGTTATTCTGAATTAACTCTGCACTTCATCCTGAAACACACGCAAGACAATACAGTATTTTTTTGTTGTTTCATTTATATAGCCCCCTTTAATGTGTAAGGACATATCGGGGGCTTTGCACTTGAAACAACTCGTTGTCTGTAGGTTATTTTACGTTTGGAATACCAATGAGTACTAAAGAGATCAAGGTCCAGTGATTTGAGTGTATAAAATGTAGGTTCACAATGCTTGCGCTGCACAAAGATGAAAACTACATGTGTGTAATTGTTGCAGATAAACTAACAGTTTATCATTACACGTTAGTAATACATGACTGCATTTTTCACATTCTTTTCAATTTGAGTTTTATATCAGAGTTTTATATTTATCTCATATTATTACCCATGTCCAAAAACGCCATGCATTCTCCTTGTAACAATTTAACTAAACAAATTTGGTATGGTATGCTATACACCATTTATTTTTACTCCTCTATATTCCACATCAAACTTCATTTTTGCAAATGTTCAGCTTTCCACGCTGCTCACTTTTTAAGGATTTTTATGAACAAAAGAAATTGGTTATTTTATATGTCTACCCTCTTCTCTTTATGAAGCCTTAAATCCAAGTTAGGATGACGAAATATATGTCAGAGAAAGCTGAATATACAGAAACATACGATAGGAAATCCCAATTACCTATTCTTTTCAACAAATACATCTACAAGAAACATTTGGTGAAAAATTATGTCTTTAATAATGGAGACATCGTAAAAGAATAAAATACATTATTTTCTGACAATATATGTAGCAGCCTATCAGGAGAGGAAACTTTCCTAACTATGCTAACGGAAGTAAATGAAGAATATGAGATAAAATTACATGCAAAGATGATTTGTATGTGTTCTTGGGGAAAAGGGCAAAGATGATAACTTTAAAAATTCGAGATAAAGTGATAAACACGTAGATAAATTTAAATACTTGATATGTGCTATACGCAATAACATATCAGTTGCTAGGAAACCAGAAGATAGAAATAGTCAAGAGGTTTTAAAGGGAAAAGAGGTAGTTTCTATGTACTCTTGAAAAAAGTGTAAAGGAAAAGTTTAATATATTGTTTTATATGGAGTGTGACACCACATATACCTGAAAATTGGATGTTGAGATCAGAAAATAGTTGAAATATTTCACATAGTTATGAATATGCGAAAAAATGAAAATAAACGGTGAAATAAATAAATAAATAAATAATGGAATTGCTTTTAGAAAGACGAATGAAGGAAGATCAGAAGGTGGTAAAGAAACTGGCTGGATGATAAAAACAATCTTAGCAAGAGAAGCAATGAAAGGATTGATGAACGGGGAAAATTATGGCGGGAAAATGTAACAATGGTAGACAACATCAAGACAAATGCTTCATTCACGGAAACAGCACGAAAACGGGGGAGTAGCAAGAAGAAGTCTGGATTTTCAATTAAGGATTCGATAGGCCGAAATCCATGAAAAGCTGATAACATATTTCCTAAAATATAATATTTCTATATTTTAAAGGAAAGTTGAATAAGAGTTGAAAAACAGTGTCACTACCGGAACTCCAAACAAGGATCTTCAGCTCTCTGTACCGATGCTCTACCGCTGAGCTACCTATGTGAATTGCTTGAAATTTCCAAATTCAAATTAACTTTTAACTTAGTCCCTATAATCGACTTCCCCTTCTTCTTTTGTAAAACAACGGATATTTAGTTCGGGTAGGTCGTATAGGATGGTATGGGTAAAGATATAAACATTTTGATAAGTTATACTTTAAAATATATCCATTTCGTGTTTTTTTTTTTTTTTTTTCTCTCGTCACCTTATAATTTCCTCTGAAACTATTCACATAATTTACTACCTATGTTTTTTGCATTATCCTGACAGTGCCGCGAAATGAACAACGCTTGTCAGCATAGACTATCTGTTTTGATTTCACCTGCTCACACATCAGTATGTGACCTGCAGGCCTAGGTAGTGCAAGGCCTTGCAGTAAATATTCGAACTCAGTTCCGATACATTCGTTACCGCAACCCCCCTTAAAGTTACGCCTTTAATCCCGCGCTCTCGAGGAAATTAAACACGTGTGGCTCATGTGTAGCACGCCTACTTGGAGGTATAACTACCCTGAAAACTTACTACTCTTAATTAAACAAAGTCTATAGTCTGTAAATGAATAAAACGTCGAAGTAATGTTGTTCCTTACACTGTCGTCAATTAGCAATACAAACATCTGCACTTATACCCCTAACAGCCCGTATCTATATCTGATTTTACACAAATCATGCACATATAGCAGGGTTTGCAAGTGCGTTAATTCTAAACGAACCTTAGCTTGGAAATATAAAGGTATTTGTAAAAAATCTGTTGTGTTCCATTCACATGTTTTTCTATACATATCTACAATAAATTATTGTTAAAAAGTTTATTCTTCTGTTTACTTAATGCTAATCGAGAAAACAATTAGCAGAAAGGGTCTTATTACTTACTTCCTTGTAAGTAGAAGGGAAATAAGGGAGTACCGTAGATTAAATCGATAGTTAAAGCTTTTAAAAGCTGGTCGCTAAGCGATTGAAGTACCTTTGTTTTTTATGGACAGGAGTTGACAAATTACCATATGAGAAAATATAGGTTTTATTCCCGGCTGGGGTGGAGAACTTTACTTTAACCGGAATTATTCCCTATCCCCCATAGAGTCTGGAAGTATGAATGTGAGAGTGAACGTGCGTGTGTTTAGTAATATAAAGTTTAACCTAATGTTCTGAACCTACAGTTTCACAAGTGAAAGCCCCCGATATGACCAGTGATGTTAAAGGGGGCTAAATGAAGCAATAATAAAAAAAAAAAAAAAAAAAAAAAAAAAAAATTACAGGTTCTTTTAAAGCTGAAACTAATAACAAGGAATATTTCCAAAACGGTCCAACTCAATGTATATAGCATAAATTATGTGTTTTAACTAGCTCTACATTTTTTGTATAGTAAGTTTTTGTCTATCTCTTACGGTTTACCAGTTATGCAAAATTCCGCAAATTTAATCCACAATAAACACGTCTTCAGAGACTATTCCCAGAAAATTGAAGATAAACATTTTATTTGTCATGTAAATATCTGAAATATAAGAGAATTTAATCAAAATTGTTAGAGCCATTTATAAGAAAATATAATGTTTCGAATTTTTTTCCATGCAAAGGGTAATTATAGGTGAGGGATTTTCTTGAAAATCTTCGTATCACATCCTTGGAGGATACTGAACCTAAATACTTAAGATACTTAAAGTAATAGGACTAAGTCTGCTAATTTTTTCTCGAGTAGCATGAAGTAAAAAGAAGCATAAGGGGTTTAACAATACATAATTTGTAGCAGAGATATAGAGAGTCATGTGAATGGAACACATCAGATTTTTTTACTTTCTCTATGCGTACTATGTGCATAGTGTATAGAGGAAGTATTGTATGCCACCCAAAATTTCGATACCGAGATTTCAGTGTAAATGCATGTTTTAGGATCCCCTGAAACCAAAAAAACAGGATTTTCAGAAAAACGTCCGTGCGTGTGTGTGTGTGTGTCTGTCTGTGGACAGCATAGCTCAAAAACGAAAAGACCGTTAAATACCAAACTTGGTATTTATCTTCCAAGAATGCGATACGAAGATTTTGAAGAAAATTCCCCCCACCCCAACTACCCTTTGCATGGAAAAATGTTCGAAAATTGTGATTTTCTCAAAAATGACTAACGATTTTGATTAAAGTATCGTATATTAAAGTTATTTACCTAACAAATAAAATGCATATCTTCTATCCTCTGAAGACTACTTTATTCTGGAAGAATGTTACGGAATTTTGCATAACTGCTAACCATAAGAGATGGATAAAAATTTACCACACAAAAAATGTAGAGCACGTTAAAACACGCAATTTATGTTACATATATTTTTCGTGGAGTTGATTGCTTTTGAGATATTGCGTGTTTTTGTATTTGGCTTTAAAAAGCTTATACTTTTCTCATATAGGAATTTGTCAACTCCTGTGCATGCAAACAATGAACTTCAGTCACATAGCAACCAGCTTTGGTCTATCACTTTAACCTATGGCTACTACATTATTTCGAGTAGTAACTTACAAGGAAGCGAGTAATAAGACTATTTCTGCTATTTTTTTCTCCATTAGCACGAAGTAAATAGTAGCCATAAGCTTTTTAACAATAATTTGTTGTATAGATATAGAGAAAGTCATGTGAATGAAATACATAAGATTTTTTTTTGATTCAGGGGGATCCAAAACATGTATTTTCGGTGAAATCTCGGTATCGAATTTTGGGCGCATTACACAATACCTTCTCTATACACTATTTACATAGTACGTGTAGAGAAAGTAATATAAAGAACCATGTGTTTAGGCAGGTACCTTAATTTTTTCTAATCTTTGTACGTGCTATGGAGTAACTGTTTCGTACTATCAGCTGGACAAATCGAGACTAACAGGAGCTTTGCAGAGGGAAACATATCGAAACACGCATATATGCGACCACCACATGCTGATGCTGACAGTCGGTCTTTTAGGTTGCCCAGACATCATCCATGGGGCTAGCTCCACTTCTGTCGTCATGGTCCATTAAAAGCATTTCAATCATTTACCTGTCCCCTTGCTGGGCACAGTTATATATTCATCAGCAGCAGTAGAGACGTTTTTCCATGTCAGCTGAGGCGATCTTGTGGACCCCAGTGACTTCAAACAGCTGTCCGTCAACGCAGCTTCCGGTGAACTTTCGTTACAAACTGTTGAGGTGGATTAATGATGATCTGCCTTGGGAGCATTAACCGCCTAACACCGTTGTCTCTGCTGGCATGGGCTTACAATGTCTCTTAATTATTTTGATATTCAGACGATTAAAGACGAAAATGATTCATTACACTGGATACGTGTAAAATACACTTCATTTTACTTCAAAGCGCAGACTACAGTGAATATATTGTTTTTTTCATTTAAGCAATAGCTGCGGGTTTATAGATCAAGAAACCAACCGAAGCACAGTATTTTTTTTTTTTCAAACATTCACATTCAAAGTTTTCCAGTATAATGATTCGTTTTACCACCTTAGTTAACTGTTGTTGTGTATTGAACTTTCTAATCACAACAGTTCGCTGATGTATATATATATGCCTTTGTTATTATAACTGTCAACCAGAAATTAGCTCTGAAGAAGTTGAAGTAAGGATAATGACGTTTCATTTTATTTAGTACTTAGAATAAAATATACGTACGGAGGGGAGTAGGTATATATATATATATATATATATTTATTTATTTATTTAATAGGTATTTCTTATACAATATAACAGCCTGGGCTTTTGTAGGTTTTCAGGTATTCTCAGGTTATGATAGAAATAAAGTTTAGAGCTGGAACACACTGCATAAGTTTCGATTTTGTGGACAAAATGAAAGAACTTCAATTATTATAATTATTATTATTATTATGATTATTATTATTATCATCATCATCATTATTTTTACTATTATAAAGATTTGGAAACGAATACTCCAAAAGACCTTAGATTAAACTCCCAAGTTTTATTACTGTAGAATTAAAAGTAATCATATGACTATAAGCTGGAATTTATTGTGCACAGTATAGCTTTACCTTGAAAACTTTACAATGCGATTTTCGTATTTGTAGTTATGCGCTCCAGGGGGATAGGATGAGGTGGGAGGAGACACCGGGCGGCCGGAGGCAAGAGTAATGACGCAGCAATGATTGGATCCTTAGTTACCAGATTAAAACTACAAGATGGTCGGCTAGGCAAATCCGAGACCACTCACCACATAGGGTCCAACGCCCCAAGGAAAGGTCTTTATACCGCGGCAACCATCCGAAATCGGGGGACGTGAGAGTTACAGAGAGAACTCTTTTTCCCTGCTCGCAGCACCAGAGCAACATCGCCAACATTTGCAAACTGAAGGTGACCACTGGTGTGAAGGATAAATAGAACGATAGGAAATTCGGAGGATGTTAAGACATTTTCCTAGCATTTGCTGGTAGTCTGGGGAAAGCCCCGAAAAAAGTCATGTGTTAGGAAGGTCGGCCACGGAAACCGAACCCTCCACAGGTTGTCACGGCACCATCTCGCTCGGTTCCATGTATTAACCACAATTTAAATGGTTCATAGTTGTTTTAAAACATCCTTTTATAGAATTAGGTACCACGGCAGTTGATACACCCTAAAAACTTCAATACCACTGAAGATCACAGTCATTTCAATTTTATTGAATGTGAAAGCGGCCCCCTAGCCCTAGACCTTTAATTTCACTCTTGAGAAGTAATGCTGATCATGCAATATATATCTAGATTATATATGTAATAGGTTCATTATTTGTTTCCAATTCTTCTCGCTCTTCATAGACTTACCTGATTGACAATGGGGTTATTCCGATAAAACGGAGGAGATTTCAAAATGTTGTATCAAAGAAACTCTAAAGGATAGAAACACATTCTGCGTAGTTACATTGAGGAAAGTTTATAGTTTCAGTTATGTGATCGTTGAGTCATTTACTAGAACTTTTGTTGCATAGAAGCATCAAAACAAAATCCATTTCTTGCCACCCGTTCCAAAAATCCTTTTTGTATATAACTTTAAACTTTTATGGCACGGCATATTTTTTTTTTTTTCTTAGTTTATTGGAGAAGAGGCTTGCATTTGAACATTACATCTCCTCGTATTCACCATTTTTACTTTCTATACCGCCTAGATTAGAAACAATGTCCGCACGTGCTCGTCTCTGAGCAGCGTAACTAAAAATCGTATTGACATTTAGGTTTAGCACACTCCAAGTTTGCAACATCCTTAATTACCTTTACATATAAAGTTTTTATTTATTTTTGACGTTCTCAAAAATGACTGATAATTATTACAACGTTGATTTGAACGATAAAGAGAAACGTATATTGAATGTTCTGCGAATAGCCTGTCTTTTTATTTTATTTTTTATAGTGTTTAACGCCCACTTTTACTACAGACGGCATCGCAGGGGATAACACTGATGATACGTGGAATGAAGATGGAGCAACGGTGGAATGCAATGGCGGGGGAAACTAGAGAACCCCGAGAAAATCTGCCCCTGCGCCGCTTTGACCACCACAAATTGGACATACGGTCGCCTGGGATCGCCTTGGTAAGTGGCGAGTGGTCTAACCACTTAGCCACGGCGCGGCCCTGCGCTCCGGACGTTCAATTGAGGCCACCTCACAGGAAACCATTGACAAAACCCATGATTATATAATGCAAAACCGCCCAATAAAAATTCGTGAGCTGCTGATACTATAGGCATCTCAACTGAGCAAGTACACGGAGAATTGGCTATGAAGAGGCTGTATGCGAACTTGGTGCCGCATTGCTCACAGTCGAACAAAAACACATTCGGAACAACATTTCACACAATGTCTAGCGATGTTCAATCACAATCCTCAAGACTTTTGTTGACTGTGGATGAAACCTGGATACATCAATTCACACATCTGATGTGTTCCTTTCACATGACTTTCTCTACATCACTATAACACTTTATTGTTAAAAAGCATACTCTTCTATATACTATATGATAATAGAGATTAACATTAGCAGAAATTATCTTAATTAATTGCTTCCTTGCAAGTAGAAGGGAAATTAGGGAATACACTAGGCTAAAGTGGATACAATATTTTAGGAGTTGGTTGCCATGTGGTTGAAATCCGTTTCTATACATGGGTAAGAGAAAAGTGTAAGAAAGTATTTTAAATCTGAAACAAATAACTTGAAATGTCTCAGAAATGGTCAATTCCACGAAAAAATGTATAGTTTACGTAAATTGTGCGTTTTATTTTGTAGTAAGTTTTTGTCTATCTGTTACGGTTTATCAATTATACAAAATTCATTCAGAATAAAGAGGTTTTAGAGGCTATTCCCAGAAAATTCAAGATATACATTTTATTTTTCGTGTAAATGTCTTTAATATATGGTAATTTAATCAAAATCGTTTAGGCCATTTTTGAGAAAATAATTTTCGATTTTTTTCCATGTAAAGGGTAGTTTGGGGTGGGGAGACTTTTATCAAAAGCTCCGTGTCGCATTCCTGGAAGATACCAAACTTTAACGGACACAAACGGACCTTTTTCCAAAAATTTTTTTTTCGTAAACGTAATATCCAGTGAAATCTCGGTATCGAATTTTTAGTGGAATGTAATACCTTCTCTATAAGCTATGTACATAATAGGTGTGGAGAAAGTAAAAATTGTAGTCAAAACTAATGACAAAGGCTGGTGAAAGTACACCGAAGAAGGCAAATACCATTTTGTCAGCTGGTAAGTTTATTGTCATTGTTTGGGGGAGGGGATTCCATGGAATAATTCTCATATATTACTTGAGAAAAGGCAGAGTAATAACTGGGCCCTATTTTGCTTCATTGTTGTATCGCTTGAAACTTTAACTGCCTGAAAAAACGAAGGTTGTGATGCCCTTTCAGCAGGATAATGCACCGTCAAACACATTTGCGGTAACAATGCCAAAAGTCAGAATTGGACTTTGAAGTGGTTCCTCTTCCATCCTATTCAACAAACTTAGTCCCAAGTGACTTCTTCCTATTCCTTAACTTGCAACTTTGTCTCGGTGGGAAGAAATTTTCATAAAATGAGGAAGTGATAATCGCAGTCAACAAATATGTTGTTGAGTTTGACAGAACCTATTTTTCCGTCACGATGAAAAAGTTGGAGGATCGCTAGACGAAGTGCATGTCCCTCAAAGGAGACTATGTGAGAAATAAGATGAGTTGTTTACAAAGCAAATATTTTTTCTTGCTTTCTTGCTAGACTTTTCAAACACTCTCGTAGATACAAAGGAAATAGCGATAGTTATATGTTTAACAACTGGGTTATATTTTACTGAGGTTAAATAATCATACTATGTCCATGTTATCATGAGAAACAACTGAACTGAAGAGGACTTCACAGGACTTCACAGGCTTCACAGGCTTCACAGGCTATTCTCAGAAAACTCGTTATGTATTTTGTTTGTCATTTAAATATATCTAATATATAGTCTTTTAATCAAAAGCGTTAAGAGCTATTGATGAGAAAATCGAAAATTTTAAGTGTAGTTAAGTGTGAGGATTTTTTCGCGTCTTTGGAAGATACTGAACTTAAATACCACGCACGCATATCTTTTTCAAAAAATTCTGTTGTTTTACTCAGGGAACCTCAAAAGTGTATTCGGCGAAATATCGGTGTCGAACGTCTTCCCCTACTTACAATACGTAGTAGAGAAATAATAAATACAAAATAGATTTTATAAACAATTAAAAGATAAGTGTATACATTGAACAATTCTGTCATTTCATTCAAGTTCCTAAAATTACTGTGTCCTATTCTAATTTAATGTGATTTATGTTGTGACAGTGTCTGAAAATTATTACTAATTTCTCCGATTACTATATCATATATTTGTATTTTGTTGTGAGTAAGCTGTCTTTGTCCCCAGTGAATTGTTGTTGATACTCTTCAGTTTTTGGAACCACTGTGGAGGCGTCATAGCACCTTGTCGCATTGACAGAATACACTGCCAGCCCATTCCCTTCTTGTCAGTGTGATATAGAACATTAGTTTGGATGGTCAGCATTCATTCAGCTGTGCAATGCGTTGCTTTCACGCCCTAAAGGCTCACACCCACACTCTGCTTTATAACAGGCACCTCTAGAAAAAATTCATGTGTTGGTTCACATGACTTTCTCTATCTATTCTGCAAACAAACCATTCATTATAAACATTATTATTCAATGTATTTAATACCAATCGAGATAGGCATTAGTAAAATGATTTATATCGTAATTCCTTGCGGGTATAAGGATAAAGCAATTCTCAATATTTTAAGATGATGACTTTGAAATGCTGTTCTTACGTGAGGGAAAAATAACTATTTCCCATCGGAGAGAAATATAAGTATTGGAACATTTAAATTAATAACAAGGAATATTACGGAAACAGTTAACTTGATAGATAAAATGGTTCTGTTATAAACTGCATTTTTGTGCAGTAAGATTTTGACTTGGAAAACAATAGTACTTACCCTACTTACTTTACGTGATAGAGAAAGAAATAATTCACTTTATTTCCACTTGCTTCGAGCTAAGGATTAATTAATTAGGGATAAAAAGTAGGAACTCACGTACCTAAATACTACGTACCGAGATTTCACCAAAAAGGTATGTTTTAAGATCCCTTGAATCCAAGAATATTTATTTAAATATAAATTTACCTAGCCCGTTCACTCTTCCTTGCCTGCCAGTAGCGTCCAACATACTTCTAGTTCTCTATTCCTCCGTACCCCTACATCTAGCCAAGATATAGGTCCACGGCTCTTCCTCCTCGCCTGAATGACTTGGTAAGCCGTAAGAGGTAGACAAAAATTTACAACTCCAAAATATAACTATATCTCGTTAAAACACAATTTATATCATATACAGTTTTTTTAATTTTTTTTATTTTATTGGAACTAATCATTTCAATTGTATTCCCTGTTATTGCTAACTGCTGTAGATAAAAGAATGATCTTTTGTAAGACAAGTTTGTTTTAGGACAGATAGAGAAAGTCATGTGAATGAAACGCTTAAGATTTTTTGAAATGTAAATATTTTTCAGTGCTGAGAAAAGTGTCCGAAAAGTTATCGTGACTAATAATCTAAGCTTTTAATGGAAAAGCAAAATAAAATAATTGGAAATGTTTACTTTCTCTAGCACGTATGTATAATGTACGATCATAACAGGTAGAGAAGGCATTGTATTCCACTCAAAAATACCATACCGAGATTTCAATGGGAATACACGCGCAGAGGCCCCTAAACGAAAAAACAAAAAAAACAAAAAAGGCAGCAATTTTGGAAAAAGGCCAGTGGGCATCGTAGCAACCAGATTTTAAAAAAAAATTGAGTATCACTTTAGCATAGAGTAATCCTAATACGTTTTTGTGAGAAAACGACAACAGATTTCAGGTTCAAACTGTCGGGACCGACGGATTTTTCGCGGCTTTCTTTGGTTGCTAGACGAATGCTGTGTTGGATACATTAATCCGCAATTTCCTATCATCATTTTAATCATTGCACTTCACTTAATTTTTTTCTCCTTCTTTACCGCAATATCAGGCATTGGGCAGGACGCCCACCCTGGATATGCTAAATTCCTACAATGAAGAGAATAAACCGTTGAAGAAAGAGAGCAGAGTATGTTCTATTGATGACAAGTATTATTACTCTAAATTTGAAGAAAAAAAAATCATAGTCATTTCTTTCTCATAAAGGAATGCCCCCTTAAGTGTTTGGTATTCATCCGATGCTCTGGTGAGGGGGTTCAATGGACAATGAAACGTTTATTCCGATAAAATATCAGTATCAAGCTTTAGTATAAAACAGTATGGAAAGCGGTGAAAGGGCTTAGAGTAAATAAAATAAAGAGGTAGAACGTATTTGAAAGGAATCTAATAGCGACGTTGAGATGGACATCAAATCTCCCCCGCTTGTGTCAAACTACTGACCATAACGCCGCTTCCTGCATTAATGTTAATACTGGTGAAATATTCATAAGCTCACTCAGTGCAGATCCTCCCTAAATTAAAGCTTTATGTCCGGCTACAGCAAAACTACCTCTAAGAGAAATGTTGACGCTCATTTGTGTCATCAGCATATTTTATACCGGAAAGTGCATGTTATATGTTTTAGTTTAAAGTTCCACAACACATAAATATATATTAACTTTAAATCATTATGTGTATATTAATATTGTAATATTTGTTATAAAACAATATAAATGTCACTGTCCTGGAAAACAAATAATAACATTTAGTTTGTATGCACTTTTTCATTCCAAATTTTATTACAAAAATTACCATTTATTCCCCATATGGAAGGTCGTTTCCGTTCTCTGGAAATGAATTTCCAAGTGGGTTGTAACCCTACTGTTTGAGAGCCAAAAACAACGCTTTGCACGATAAATATATTATGTATGTACATCACTCACAGATTTGTCTGCTTAAAGTTAGCATATGCCAACTGCAATAATGCCGAAGAAAATCAAAACATTTTGGGAAGGCATCATTGTCACCCTTTCCGATGTAAACTACAGCTATTCCGTTATTCTTGAGATGTGCAAGATGCGAAATTTTGTTTCCAAGAAAGTGATAATTTCTGTGCTCAATAACAAGAGAAAAAGTCGTTTGGGATTAATTCCAAAATGGGGGGAAAAAAACAGACAAACTTGCAACTAGCCGTACTCGAATCATTGTGAAAAAGTTAAAAATTATTGTCTCATGCAAAACTCAGTCACACAACGAGCTATTGCATGCAGGGATTTGAACTTGGAAAAGTATCATAAGACAGTTCGCAAGTTGGATTAATTGTTTTTTCACACAAGCCGTATGTAGGACAGGAGCCGGATATGTAGAGTCAGAATTGAATGCCATAGCCGGGACCTGAACCACGGACCTCCCGAACTTCACCGAGTGGCGGAGCAGCCGGCTGGAGATCGGGAGATCCGTGGTTCAGTCCCGGCTAAGGCATCCAATTTTTCGGTCTGACACTACTATCCGGCTCCTACACATGGCTTGTGTGAAAAAACATTCATCCATACAAGTTGACTATAATAGTTGGCTATACTATGAGTCCTGGGTCTAAAGTAGTTGTAAGTCTCCATTGGGGTTGTCATCTCAAAATAATTTGAGATGACCTTGTGGTTTACCGGGAAACATGCGAGTCAGTTGAGAAATTCAATGCTATGCCGGCATGTTGCCATGGTGGCTCAGTGGTAGAGCAACGATCGGGAGATCCGTCGTTCAAGTCCCAGTTATGGCACTAAATTTTTCGGTCTGAGTCTACCAATCCAGTTCACAAATTCTTGCCTTGTAACATTTCAGAGCGTCGCATAAACAGTAAGAAACTGTATGAGAAACACTTGGCAGGTGAAAGGTGACATTGGATGAGGCACTTGTCTAAGTTACTGCAACAAACCGCGTGCAATTTACTATCGCCCTCAACTACCGCAAAGAAACATTTTCAAAAAGGGTACTCCGAATGTAATTTTGTTTTTCCGAAGGATGTATGACTGTTGCTGTATACAACATCAAACTGACAATTCACCGAGTTGCTAGGCCGCGCCGTGGTCGAGCGATTAGGTCACTCGCCTCTCATCCTGGGTTCGCTCCCAGGCGATCGCAAGTGGGATTTGTGGTGGATAAAGCAGCGCAGGGGCCGGTTTTCTCCGGGTTCTCCGATTTCCTCCACCTTCGCATTCCACCGGTGCTCCATCTTCTTTCCACACGTCATCAATGTCATCGCAGTAGTAAAACCGAGTTGCTAAACAGGTCAAACTCAACCCCCAGTACAATAAGGAGAACGCTTTGACTCCAATTTACCGCAATGATATCCCGGCTATGAATGGGGTAGACACAGAAAAGGTCTGGGTGTACCAGGTTAAAGTTTCCATTCTAACGCACGGTTGAAGCATCAATTTTCTGAGACAATTTAGAAGAATCAAGAATACGTGTCATTTCTTTCAGCAACATTCCAGTGAAGTCACTTGATGGATTTTTGTGCATTTTGGACTTCTGAAAAGATCTTTGGGAGACAGACATCCACTTACCATAAATAGCTTATGGAAAACTTGTAAAGAGGATTGGTTGACATTATTGCACTCTGTAAAAATCTTCTGTAACGGAAATTAAGGTGCAAAGTTATAGCAATAATGATGGGACAACCTACTGATCATGACAAGTGGTGGAGACATGGACTTTCCTAAGACAAATTTCGAAAGGAAATTCGTTACCAGAGATAGAAAACAACGTCCGCAGAGGAGTCCACACACGCAATTGCAGAGTTGAGTGTCGCCCTCCGTGGTGTAATGGATACCATGCTAACTTCATATACCCAAGGTCGCGGGTTCAAACCCGGCGGAGGACGATGGATTTTTTCGGGCGTAAAAATCCTTAGCATAGCTTCCTTTGGAAGAGAAGTAAAGCTGTGGGTCCCGTGTCATAGATTTACGGCACGTAAAAGAACCTCAAGCCTGATAAGAGAGGCCTCTGAGCAAAATTAAAGCGATCTTTCACGCCCAATATAGAATGGGACGCTGAGAACCAAAGCAGTTAAAGAGCGTCCCTAAATAACAGGCCATTTCATTTTCCATTGCAGAGTTGAGTCAGAAAATAATTCCCAGACTAACATATCTTCGTGAATGTATGGCATATATGACATCCAGGCCGTGGACACTGGTGATTCATGAAATTAAATGATAATTTGGAAAGGAAAATTTTGGAAGGAAATATTTCAGGTTCAAATTTAGTATACCTCTCCGGTATTTGCTGTTTATGTGATTTAAGGGGGGGGGGGGAACAACAATAAAACCTTAGGCAGCGAGGATGATACTGGTGGGAATATGAGAAACTGTTAAAGTAAACCACGATACAACTAGAGAATTTTGTTATCCTTAGACTGAAGAATTACAAGGAAAACAATCTTAGTGCAAGATAGTGCACCGCCTCATATCTGTACACGAAAAAAATTTTTAGAGATCCTTTTCAACACTAGGCATTCTTCAATAGTACTGGAAAATCTTTGATTGCAGGATACGAGCTAGAAAGCTTTAGATTGTCGAACTATTACATTTTTATACCACTCTATTGTAGTCAACTTTGGTTTCAATTCCAATTCTCATGACAATTACGCTTCGCATTTACACAAGTTTATTGAATTTGGTTTAATTGGCTTTTATTATTCATTGTGTCTTTTTGCATGGTTAATTTCTCATTCCTCTGCTCAAAATCGAAATCGAAATACCTTAATGTATCACAATTGGCAGTATAGTTAACACATACTAATATTTGTAGCGTTCTGCTTTCTTTGACCTAAAAATGTATTCATTTATTTAGTATACCTGATAAAGATAAAATGGCGGCAAATATACATTTGGTAGGAAGTGGAATGGAAGAATCAAATGAAATTACAGAAGTCGCAGAAAGAACTATAACTGCTATTAAAACATCTAGAAAGCAATATGCATGTAATCGCTTCATTTCTTAACAAACCATGTTCAAAATAATTTCACTGAAAATGCTTTCTTGGCTTAATTAAGAGAAAAATAAACACTGGAAATCATTATCATTGTATGCCAACTATTCAATAATTAAACTTTGTTTTTATGTCAAGAACAATCACGAATTAAGTAAGTGCCATAAGTTTATTCGTAATATTCTTAATTTAACTGGATAATTTATATGTTTCCAGCACTATTAGCGAATCAAAGGTACATGAATACATCAGACATCTCGCTGCACACGTGAGCTGATATCGTTCAAAATGTGATTTCTCTTAGTTTCAGGAATTAATGTAATATTATAATTGTTATTTTACAAATTCAAGAGCTGTCTAAAAATAGCCTCACAGCTAAAAATGATTTTTAGATAGTTGATGCTAAAACTAGCTCTTTTACCAGATGTCAGTAGTGTTAAAAGTAGAACATTCTGTCACTGAATGCTATAAAATTATAACACACCAATTTAGCCAACTTTGGTTTTTGCTTCCACGACCTTATTCAAGTAGACTATGACTGACAGCTCGTATCATCCATAAAATGGCGAATGACTTGAATGTCAGGAACATGAAAGCTGCTGAACCAGACGAAATTATGCAAGCAGCGAAGGTAAAACAATCTATTTATAATTATAACATGTCTATAAATATTGAGAACTGTCTAAAATATTGTGTACGCCACACGTGATAAAATTGTTTTATATTTTTCGAAGGATTACAAAACACGACCTGCGGCCTCGTTTCACAAGCTTCCTACTCACAATATAAAACACCATTCTTACCACTTGCATCATAAAGAACTATTATTTTTCTGGTAGATTTACAAAACTCGGCCTGTTCCTGCAAGAAAAATAAATACGCACTTTTAACCTTAGAATCATATTGTAATAAAGTGAATTTCCTTGTGAAATATACCATTTTTACTTTCTTTAGTACGTATAGACAATGTACATACTCGATAGAGAAGGTAATATATTCCACCCAAAAATTAGATAGCGAAATTTCTCCAGAAAAAATATGTTTTAGGGTCCTCTGAATCCAAAATGTGCATTTTTAGAAAAAAGGTCCGTGTGTGTATGTGTGTCTGTAGACAACATAACTCAAAAACGAAAGATCGGTTAAATACCACATTGGTATATAAGTTCAGTATCTTCCTAGGTTTCGACATGAAGATTTTCAATAAAATTCCCCCTCCCAATTATCCTTTACATGAAACATTTTACTAAAAATTCTATTTTCTCAAAAATGGCTCTAACGATTAAAGTACCACATGTTTAAGATATATTTATGGCAAAAATGTATATCCTGAATTTTCTGAGAATAGACTGAAAATCTCTTCATTCTGGATGACTTATAACTTTTGTGTAACTAGTAAACTGTAGGAGATAGACAAAAACTAATTGCACGAATCTGTAGATCTCGTTAATATACACAGTTTATGTCATATACTTTTATTTATTTCTTTGTAGAGTTAACCGTTTCCGAGATATTCCATATTATTGATTTCAATTTTGAGCTACTTAAATTTTTCACAAACAGAAAGTAACCGTTCTTTACGTCTATTGTTTATTTTATCCTAGCAAGCAAAGAGAGCCGAATTTCAATTGTTTCATACATCGACCAGCTTTCAAAAGATTTGACTATCGCTTTACACTAGTAATAACAATTCTGCTAATGTTTATCTCGATTAGCATGAAGTAGATAAAAGAATAATCTTTTGTAAGAAAAGTTGGTTTGCGGAACAGTTAAAGAAAGTCATGTGAAAGGACAACGTTAGATCTTTTTTTCTCCTCAAATCACACTCATGCACTTGTCCCAGAGATCGAGTGCAAGGGGGTTCTGCCCCATCTTATACTTATCACCGACAATCTCTTCCACGCACTATCATCAATACACGCTTCGTTGCCATTATTAACGCTATTTATTCCATTCCGAATTGAATTATTCATGACGCTGGACTTTGCCAAGCGTACGAAAATTACATAAAAGAAGGAGTTCACATATTTAGCTGAAGACGTAGCGTCACTTCGTTTGCATGTCCGTTTGACTATACGCATGAAACAACTCATGATTTGTGGAACATATTGCTTTTTTAAATCATTTAATTTATAAGAATTTGAAGAAATGTTATTGATATGTATTACAAAAAATAGGATTTTTTATATTTATATTCCTTTCTGTATCTATTCCAAAATAACCTACAGTCGTCCTCCGTGGTGTAATGGTTACCATGCTAGCTTCATATACCCATGGTCGCAGGTTCAAACCTGGCGGAGGACGATGGATTTTTTTCGGGTGTAAAAATCCTTAGCAAGGCTTCCTTCGGAAGGGAAGTAAAGCTGTTTGTCCCGTGTCATAGATTTACGGCACATAAAAGAACCTCAAGCCTGACAGAGAGGCCTCTGAGCAAAATTAAGCGGTCTTTCACACCCAATATAGAATGGGACGCTGAGAACCACAGCAGTTAAAGAGCGTCCATAAAGAACATGCCATATTTTTAAATAACCTATTGTTACAAAATGTTATTCTTCTATTCCATTTCGTGTTAACCATTAGCAGGAATTGTTGATTATTTTCTTATAGATAGGCTCAAAGAGAATAGCATAGGTTAAAGGTCACTATGTGAAAGCCGTGACTTTCTATGCTATTTATATGGACAGAATCGTAAAAGAAAACAAAAAACTAAATAAAAGTGCGAACGATTTCTCATTTAAGTGCAGCATACGTGTTGGGAAATATTAACCTAAAAGGAATATCCACAAAAATATTTTTGAAAAAATGTGTCTTAAAAGGGAGCTACATGTTTTTGAATAATAAGATTTTGTATATCGCTTGCGGTTTACCATTTACGCAAAAGTCGACCAGAAAGAAGAAGGCTTTAGAGGCTCTCCCCAGAAATATCAAGATAATTATTATATTTTTCATTAATATACCTATCTTAAATATGTGAAATTTAATCAAAATCGTTAGAACCATTTCTGAAAAAAATCTAATTTTTTTTGAAAAATGTTCCATGTAAAGGGTATTTTATAGGTAGATATATGGAAAAATATAAGCTATAATGCTTACCAACTCAGCTATGCAGTTAGCAGCAATATAAAAATGTACACTGCTGCATTGTCGATAGTCATCATTGCCTCCATTTTATTCACTTTCACCTTTTCTTTATTTTGTTTTGCCGCCAAAGATGCATTGTGAATGGCAAAGCGAATCTTGTGTTCGTTATACCTTTATGTCATTGAGTTTATGTTTCTAAGTGTATGGTCCTTATGAAAATAAACTAGGCTAAAGCGATATTCAACTTTTTAAAAAGTTCGTCACTATGTAATGGATTTTATTCTTAGTTTAATCAGGAGCAATAAAAACAAATATCGACATCTGATTTGAGTAAAGTATAAGCATTTTAAAATTGAAGCCAATAATAACGAATATCTCGGAATATATACATGTATGTGACATAAATTGTGCGCATTAAGTTTTTGTCTATTTCTTAAGGGTTCCTAGTTATACAAAAATCATTCAGAAAATTTGAGATATAGTTTTATTTGTCGTTTAAATTTACTTAGTATACGATATCAAAATCATTAGAGCCTTTTTTGAGAAAAATCAACATTTTCAAAAAATCACCCATGTAAATGGTAATTTGAGGTGGGTAGATTTTATTGAAAATCTTCGTCCCCCATCCTTGGCAGATACCGAATTTAAATATAAAATTCAGTATTTAACGGATTTTTAGTTTTTGAACTATGCTGTTCAGAGATATACACACACGCAGACATACATACCTCAAAATATATGTTTCCGGTGAAATCTTGGCATCTATATTTTTGGGTGGAACACAATATCTTCTATACCTACTACGCACGTTGTATATGATAGAGAAGGTGGAAACGCTTTTAGAAAAAGGTCAATAGGGATGTGTGTATGTGTGTGCGTTTGTATACGTGTATGAACGTAACTAAAAACGAAAGTAGAAAAAATACGAAATATCCATGAATATTTTGAAAAACATTCCCGTACCCCAAACTATCCTCTTAAAATTCTTTGAAGTAGGTACATAGTTTTAACATATTTACTTGAAAAAAAAATTAATTTTCTTGGAATATCCTGTTTTGCAAAATAGGTTAACCCTAAGAGATAGACAAAAACGTATCAACAAAAAATATAAGTTCCCATAAAGTCTATAATTTATTTTATAACATTCTTATGGCATCAGCCATTTTCGGAATTCTGCTATTGATTTTAATTTGGCAATAATTCGTCATTTTTAAGTCAATTCATCTCTGAAAGTTGACCAAAAATTAATATATATATTTTTTGTCATATTAAAATAATATAAACTAAACGTTAAAAAATATGTTATCCATTTGCCGCATTTGAACTGCTATCGTAATTAAGTGCAGCTGTAAATGGACAGGCGCATGCTTATTGAAATATTGAAAGTAAATACATCTTGTGAATGAACAGACGGACATGCATTATACGTATGGAAATGCGTCACGAGCAGGTGAGCTTTTTGCAGGGAGATAACTTTGTTCATAAACATTCCTACCAACGCCAGAGTGAGAGAGGAGACCAAGCGAGGTACGAAATATTGACCGTGAAGAACGAATTCTTCGTGACATGGACGCAAACCTATTAGATAGCGCAAGACGCATTCAGTAAGGAAAGGCATTAGTCATTTGACTATCGAAAGAATGTTGTATGATAACCTTCTGTACCCATATCGTGTCCAGCGGTCACAAGGATTAAATGTGGCGGTATTTGAGCCAAGAAGAATTTTCTGCCATCGTATATTAAACAGTCGGCGCGTGCCAGAGAGGTTAGACCTTTCGCCTTCCACCTCGACGGCCCGGGTTCGATCCCAAGCGCTCACATGTGGAATTTGTGGTGGACGAAACTAAGTCTGGGCGGGTTTTCTCCGGGTCCTCCGGTTTCTTCTGCCACTCATTCTACCAATTCCTCCATCATTACCTTTCTTATCATCCATTTCGCTTTCATTTCATATCATCCACTTTCTAACACTCATACCTGACTAAGAGCCGACCAGTCGTTCCAGGTTCTTGATTTTGTGGTTATGCACTGAAGAGGCAAAGTTTACTCACAACTGTATATTAATTTGTCATAATGTTTATACCTACGCCTATGAAAACTCATGGTGATGCATCTGTGAAGTTTTACCCAAAAAATGTGAACAATTAAACGTATTTTGTTTCACAATAAAATTATATGAATTCTAAAATTTAAGAAAATAAACAATTTTTCGCACTCAGCGCACTTTAACTGTCAATTAACTATAGCTATAGATGGGTAGACGTATGCATATTAATAGATCCTCGCATCTTGAAATCTTATTTTTTGCAAACTTTGTTATACACGTTCCATACCCAAAATGATCCACACGATTCAATGTTTCATTAAATTGTTTCAAAATGTATATAATCCCCCTCAAAAGCACTTTAAAATGTTCTTTCTAAACAATGCTCCAATTTGGATAAATAGGTAAAAAATTAAATATTTAAAATCAAGAGTTTTGTAGAGTACAAAATAATAATGTATGTTCTCCACGAATTAGGGCTATTATAGAGAAAATATAAAATGCTAGATCTATCTGTATACTCATTTGCAGAAAACTGGATTTTTGTATGTAAATATTTTAAAAATGCATTAGATACCTAGCTCATTATTATTATTAGAACAATAAATTTAGACAATAATTTAAATAGCCACGTAAGGTAGAATTTTAATATATGGCAAAAATGCCATTATTATTGTGAATAATAACTAGTATAAATTTCAATAAGATATCTTATATATTGTGAATTTTCCAAATTTCACAGATTCACCACCTTAAAGTACGATGGAACAGTAATCAATACGGATGTGCCTAAACGTTTAGGTGGATTCATTCACGATCTCCTTATAGGTCTCCATTCTTTCCTTTGGTTTGAATGTAGAAACATGAAATGAGTTTGGATTATTTAGTTGATGTGCCTTTGAATGTCGTTCAAAGAATGTGGTTTATACAAGGTGTTGGCTAGCTCAGTTAGTCGGATAGTGCATACTTTCTTGAATGATGAATTTCAGCCTAAATTGGTTGGTCGAGGAATTTATTGCATGAACTACTCGACTTCGATATGAATCCTATGGATTTCTTCGTTCGGGTGCATTTAAAGAACTGGTTTATGCGACTCCGTTTCCAGAATTTGGTCTCTAAAAAGTCATATCCATACTGGATTTGATCCAATATGAAACACTCCATGAATTTGTCCATCATACGCTTTTTGTTTTGTTTTACTGTTTTGTGTTGGCCTGCCGAATTTTGACGCTAACAAAAGAATCTCCTATATACCGTTTCGTTTCTTGTATCTAAAGGGCTTGATTTACGACAGCAATTTTAGCTCAAGTCCCCAGTTGATACCCTAAAATTATATTTCTATTTGTACACCCGCACGGAAAGGACGAAACATCAAGTTACATATCTACAAGAAGGTTTATGTGCGCTTTGCACAATTTTGGTCGTTGTACACTCAAACACATTTAAAATACTCCTGGCGCTGTGATTTTGCTGAAAATATGAACGTTTGATAGGGACTCGGGTCTCTCCATGATTTTCATTGCTGTATTTCCGGTATAACATGCTACGCGAGTATGAAAAGATACAACCGATTGGACAATCCACCTCTTCAGCCCTCAACCCCGCTCGATGCTCACTTACAACAGGTTGACTTGTATAAGCAGTGTGTTAATTTTGTCAACCACGTGCATTAGAACCTAATCATTAGAACTTCAGTATGTAGCCCAGAGAAAATATTAATCTAATTTTGTGTCACCTGAGAGTTTGGAGATCACCAGTTCACAAATCAGCATTTAATTTGTCGTAAATTGCCTTTCATGTCCAGTCCCTCTTGTTTCGTAACGTGTCCTCCAACAGGTGAAAGACATGGGCGGAGTGAACAAAATACGATAAGTATTTCCAGGCGTATTTTTAATGTCTTTGAGTACACGTCAGCTTCTGACAACGACTCTTAATACCTGTGTTGCGACTAGTAGTGGTAACATGTTGCCGCTGGAAGAAGCATAAGCACCGAAGACTTAATTTTATTGTATTACTTCTTTTTGTGGCAGAGCAAAACGGCTGTTTTTTACTATAGTTTTAAAAGGTAGATTAAAACTCCTTCACCTCATTAACCTCGTGCATGGTATTCCATGTTAAAATTCGATATCGAAACTTCACCGGAAATAGGACTTTAGAGTCCCCTACACATATCCCAAAAATTAACAAAAAGGAACGCACCGTACCATTGTGTGTTTTCTTTTTCTTTTTTTTTCCCCTTTTTTTTCATAACTCCAACATCTTTCAAAGGTACAAGATGAATATTTTCTAGAAATGTCTCTCATTCGAAACTACTCTTTGTGCTGAAATAGTATTTAAGTCGCATTATTAAAATAAAACTTGTTTTTCTATAAAAAGCCTGTGAAATCAATAAATACGCATAAATTGATATAACTGCCAAACCAAAAGAAATAAAACTTCCTGTGAAACTCAAGTGCTTTATGTGAAATAAATGTTTTGTAGCATTAGCCGTTCTGAAAATATTCAACGTTTTATGCAAAAAACATTGCTCTTTTATATGAACATTTGACCCTATTAGATTCTCTTTTTCTTCACATGAGTTCAGGTTAAAGAAAAATATTGTGTCATAGGAGGCAACAGAAGGCTGGTTTTGCAGTCAAGCAAAGTAGATGTACAATTAAACCCAGCAAAATCCTATTCCTCACAGGTATCATAAATAGAAAACTAAAATACCCCTGCATCAAAGTATACACCATATGCAAACAGCCATAACAAAATCAATCTGCGTGAACAGCAGGCAACTCCACTTGGGAATAACAGATAATTAACGATCAGGGAACGGAAGGACCACTTGCACCTCTACCCAATGCGGAGGTTTCATACTTACCATCCCCGGGAGGAACTGCGTCGCAGGCAATCCTATGCGAGATGGTCTTAATAATCCCAAGCTTGATCACCCCGTCAGAGAAAGCTGCCAATGGCAGGGAAGATAACTTACAACGAACAAGTACTGCGCCATGAGTCCGATATCGACTGACACTGTAGAGCCCCTAAGTCTAAGTAAACAATCGAAATGAAAGGAAACACTGGAAAGGAAGAATTATCAGCTTAGTATTCGTCTTGTCACCCAGGGGAAATCCATAGCCAAAATCGAACCGAGGACCTCCCTAATGCGAGCTAACTCGTAGGTAAATATTGTCAGTTAAATTGTTTCTTCCACACTGGCCGTGTGTAGGACAGGATTTGGAAAGATAGAGCTAGTCTGAAAAATGCAATGCTATAGCATGGATTTGACCACTGGTTTTCGTCCAGTTACTGAATACATGAGCTACTATGGCAACATGCTGACACAACATTACTGATTCGCGTCCCCCTCCCCCGGAGATCACAGAGTACTATGAAACGACGTATCTCAATCACGACTTACAATGTCGTAAGTACTTAAAGCTCCAGACTTCATAGGTAAATCATTGTCAATCAATTGTTTCTTGTACACTCCGTGTGTAGGACAGGATTTGAAAAGGTGGGCTATGGTATTGAATTTTTCAATCTGACTCCTTTCCTGACGTTCCGTCACAGATCATCAAGATCCAGTTGTCTGTGCTTCATGGCCGGCGCTCCCTGGTATTTGCGCAACTCCACTATGTTAGTCTGCCGGAGGTGATGCGTACCGTCCATCGATCCTGTCTGCGCCATCGCAATTTACGTATCGTTTTTTTGCACGATAACGCCCGTCCTCACTCTGCTCGCAGAACAACAGCCCTTCTTGAGTCCTTCAAGTGGGACGTTGTCAACCATCCACCTTACAGCCCAGATCTGGCGCCAAGCGATTATCACCTCTTCATGCATATGAAGAAATGGCTCGGGTCCCAGCGGTTTGATGACGACGAAGAGCTCAAAGATGCGGTCACAGGCTGGCTCCAGGCACAAGCGGGTGATTTTTATGCAGAAGGAATTTCAAAGCTTGTGAACAGATACGATAAGTGCCTCAATCGTTATGGAAACTATGTAGAAAAATAGTGCAAAGATGTAGTTGTAAGATGTATATATTAAAATATTTTTATTTAACTTGGTGAATTTCTTGCAATCAACCGGAGGCCACTTTCTGAACGGCCCTCGTATCTTACTCCTGAACCTCTACGACGCACACTGAAGCGCCGTTGACGTTCCGATTTGCCACTGAACATTTAGCTCTCTGTTTCATTTTCTATGCTTATTATCTCTACTTTCTATGTACTACTCGTATTTTATTTGGATTAACGCTGGATGGTACCCCAACCACATGATGCATTGTTGTTATGTATTTGATCTAACTCAACCACTTTATACCTACTTGTAGAGAAGAGTTTTCTTCTAACATTAATAATAAAACTACTCTACCTTTCCAATGTATAACATTAATTAATAAAATTTTGAATCGCACATACGCAGTTTCTAAAGAAGACTATGACAAAACCATCTAAAAGCCAGCAAGCAGCTGTAGGTGATAATATACATCAAGCCGATCAAATTGGACCTGTGGTTTTGATAACTACATATACATTAGAGACAATTCCTCTAGAGCAACCATGTCCAAACGCCGAGCCAATCTTCGATACTTCCTTCCCAGTAGTATTTAGAAGGAGGGGAGGAGTAAATCGACCTGACAAATCTCGTTGTCTAAAGTTACGACTAAACATTATGCATAAGAAAGATGTACTTGCATTCAAAAGACGAAAGAAATTTGATTGACTGTGTATAATAAGCAATAATCTTTAACAAATAGTAACCTAAGCATCAATAGTAGCCTAAGCACTATTATTTATTCACCCTTAAGTCGATCGGTGTCATAACGGGCTCACGTGACCAATGCACCGTGGTACAACACAGTGGCAATGCGTTCAGGAAAGTAATCCCATGCATTAATCTAAATTTCAGAATGAATTTATTCTTAAATTGTAGGTATAATATTCTATACAACTACCTAACAGTTTAGAACGTGCCATTCAATAGAGCTGCAAGTCCCAACATGCAATGTGTATGAATCACCTGATATCTGGAATATTGTTTACTACAGTTACTCTATGTTGCTGTTTAGAACCATGGAGGACAGTCTTTGTCCTTGCTTCTTCGTCGAGTTACGTAAACCATCAGGCTGGTAAGTCATTAACTGGTAGTGAAAACAATAGTATTGAATGTTTGTTATATGTTTTAGTATAAATATCAAACTTTTCCTATAAAAGTTGTGAAATTAACTTTTTAATTCACCGGTGTTCCGGCTACAAGTATAAAGCAAAAGGTGAAACGGGAAAAGTGAATACACCGGGGGAGGGGGGTGAAATACGAGATGCAAGAATGCCACGAAATTTGTGAAGAATTTCTTTCGCGTAAGAGTGCACAATTTCCTTTTAAACATGAGTCGCCAAGGTTTATAAATGTTATAGTAAATTAGTGCTGTTCCAAATTTGCCTAATGTCAAAAAATAGGGTTCGAATTGTTCAAAAGAGGCTGAAATGTAAGATATCTCTTTTTGTTCGTTTATTTCGCACCAATTTATTTTGATATAATTGCCAGTATTATTACCTTTAAGCAATAACAAACATGTTAGTCACCCTTAGGGTGGCGGAATATGGGATCAATACATTTTATATCGTGTGTACTCGCCACATGGTCGTGAAAGCATGGCTATTTCTGGCGTGAATGGAGGAAGGGTGCATTAAAATGGAGCACAGGTTGCCTGGTCTTGTTTTGGCGCATATCAACTTAAGGGTGAATAGATAAATAGTAGGAAGAACACTCCAAAATACAGCTGTGACAGAATAGCAATAGCATACACATTGTAATATATTCCCTATGAATTGGTGAAACCCATATACTTCCTGTATGTGTCATATGTTAGTAGAAGCCACCATAGCTTCCAAATTCGCTACAATATCTGTTATAGATATTTTTTGCTGTGCCGAGAGATGAAAATCTGACTTTCTATGTAGTATTATTTGTAAATTTTATTTGCTTCTTCCGAGAAAAATGTGATGTACTCCATTCACATGACTTTATCCACAGCTCTGTAACAAATTATTGTTTAAAATTTTATTTTTCTATCTACTTTATGCTAATCGAGATAAACATTAGCAGAAATGGTCTTACAGTTGCTTACTTATAAGCAGAAGGGAAATAGAGAATACACTAGGTTAAAGCTATAGGCAAATTTTTTAAAAGCTGGTTGCTATTGTAGTGAAATCCGTTTCTTTGAATGGCCAGGGGTTGACAAGTTCTCTAATGAGAAAACTTAAGTATTTTAAAAATTAAACAAGAAATATCTCGGAAATGGTCAAGTCTACGTAAAAAATGAATATGCCATTAATTTTGTGTTTTAATGATATCTACATTTTCTGTGAGTAAGTTTTGTCTATCTGTTACGGCTAACCGATTATGCAAAAGTCATCCAGAATAAAGAGTTCTTCAGTTGCTTTTCCAGAAAATTAAGATTTATATTTTGTCATTTAAATCTTTAATATACTATACTTTAATCAAAATTGTTAGTCATTTTTGAAACATAAAAGATTTCAAATGTTTTTCCATGTAAAGGGCACTTGGTGTTGGGGGGGGGTTTCTTGAAAATCTTCGTGTCGTATCCTTGGATGATATTGAACTTAAATATCTAGTTTGGTATTTAACGGACTTTTCGCTTTTGAGCTATTTTGCCCATAGAGCACACAGACACACTAACACTTTTCTACAAACTTTTTTTCAGGGGTGTCAAAACATATATTTCCGATGAAATCTCGGTATCGAATTTTTGGGTGGAATACATTATGTACATAGCACGTAAAGAGAAAGTAAAACTTTGCTTGTATATGCATGTTGAGGTAAACATTGCCAATATACGAGCGTTAAATTCCCTAAGGTAAGGATTTTTATTTCTTGGAGTAAGTTTATATACCTCAATTTCTAAACTGTCTTTTCTCATCATGTCATTTTGCAATGTAACGAATTCTTTCTGCAACTGCAATTATGCTGATTTTGGTTCCATTGCTAAGAAGTTGGCAAAACAAAGTCAACAGTTTTGCCCTCCTGCCGAAGAAAGAAAAAATAATCGTCCACCCACTTCTCTTTAAACTTCTATTTGTAAAACGTGGCGGGTTTAGACTGCGACAGCATTCTACAATCCACCATTGTTACGAGAATGACATTCAGGACAAAAGAAGGGGAGTGTCGGTAGGCACAAGTCCACGTGACGCGCAGGGACGGTGAGCCAAGTTCAGGTTATGAGCCCATGTTTGAAAATGTCTGCATTAGAATAATACAAACAGCCAAATGTCATTTCCGCATAGTGCTTATTACCATGGAGGAAGTAGATGTCTACAAACGCGTATAACCTGATTTGCGGTAATTTCGAGGTGAGTGAATTTTTCAAATGTATTTCCATGTGCAATACAATTTATGATATTTAGGTATCAACAAATTCACATGTTCAATTGTTTTTAACTGAATATTTCGTTCATGACACGTGATCGTAGAAAGTGGCCAATCCAGTACATTGGCGAGTAAATTTCCAACCAATTTGAATTCGTTATCTGTGTATTTTAATCGTTTTTTTATCTTACCCAATTGTTTTTCTAAATTTATCGCACCCACTTACATTTGTTTTTTCTCTGAATATCAGAGAAATGGCGAAAGTTCGAATATACATATTAATTACAATCATGCTTTACCAAACCAAAATAATAGAATCTAGCAATACAAGGAGATTTGAATAATTTAATGTAGGAATACAAAGAGACCTGAAATGTATGATACGGGCATTAAGTTGCATTGATTTCGGTGCAAATATACGTCAAGACAAATAGGACTTTAGGAACATTATTTATTCTTCGAGTCCATATAGGCCTATTATTGTTATTTTATTCACGAAATAATCTTATTAAATACAACTCGAGCTACAACATTTCTGTAGATAAAAGTTGGAGTTCTCGTTATATTACTTATGATATAATCACAGCCTGGAAAATGAGTGTTAGCCAGAGGCACAATAAACTGCGAGAGTATATTTAGCACACCCAATTCCAGATTACCGCTATGTCCTTTCCCCTACTAGAAAATCTTTTCTAGCTGTTAACGAGCTCATGAGAAATAAAATAATGAACATTCAACTAAATATGGTATCTAAAATCTGAGAAAACTCAAAAGCACAAGACTCTTAAATGTTCAGCAATGCAGCAAGTGAAGAATTGCAATACGGGCATCAAGTGCGTGGTAAGATTTAACGTTCACGCAAATGTTTTGCTTCGGTAGGTGGCAGGTAACGGATGTATATTCATAAGGTTTCAGCGTTGAACTCGATGCGAACGTCACTTCCGGCGTGGGAGAGGGGTGCTGGTGTTTCCGTTGATCTCTGCCCGAATTTCCCACGGCGTGGCAGTGATTTAAATTTAAACGTCCTCGGTGTTTAACACCCATGACTCCAACTGTCATTGTTAGCATGGGAAGGAGAGCTTTAAGCGGACGCCACATTCTCAAATCGATCCATAATTTGTTTCGTGTTACACAAACCGAAACAGCACTGTTCAGGCGGCGTCTGTTTGGTAGCAGCGTCTCCCCCCCCCCCCTTCAATCTCTCTCTCTTTTCTGTTTTAACTTTGGAGCACCTGTTAGTATCATCTAGTTTTGCTGATTGCCGGTGGCGAGTCATGATTTTCAAATGAAGGACGTACCAAGTAATAATTTTCATTAAATAGCAGAGAATAATGAATGTGACTGCCTCCGTGGTCGACTGGTCAGCGAGCTGACTTTTCACCCGGAGGTCGCGGTTTCGATTTCCGGCTGGGGCGGTAAATTTTTCTTTAACCGGAATTATTCCCTATCCCCCATAGAGTCTGGAAGTATGAATGTGCGTGTGTTTAGTAATATAAAGTTTAGCCTAATGTTCTGAACCTACAGTTTCACAAGTGAAAGCCCCCGATATGACCATTGATGTTAAAGGGGGCTATACAAATGAAGCAATAAAAAAAATAATAATGAATGCCTAGCCCACATGTACAATGTGAGTACTTAGTGAGTACCTTTTTTCACTAGAAATATAGTTTTATGCTCCCCTGAGTCCGAAAAAAAAATATTTAGAAAAAGGTCCGTGTGTGTCTGTGGACACCATAACTCAAAAACGAAAAGACGTTAAATACCAAACTTGTTATTTAGGTTTAGTATCTTCCAAGGATGCGACGCGAAGATTTTCAAGAAAATATATCCATCACAACTTTATATGGAAAAAAATTCATTAACTTTTATTTTCTCAAAAATGGCTGTAACGATTTTGATTAAAATCCCAAATATTAACGCTATTTACATCCCAAATCAAATTAACATCTTGCATTTTCTGGGAATAGCCTCTGAAGACCACTTTATTCTGGATGAAATACATGCAAATGTTTATGTCAATAGTTTAAAGCAGGTAGAAGAAACAGTTTTTGCAAGAATAGTTTGTAGAAGGCATATGATGATTAATATAAATTCATATATCCATTATTAATAGTGGGTATAGAAAAAGCCACATGTATCTAACTCATCAAAATTTGAACGTGCAGAAAAACTATTTCATTTTAAATGTTCTGGTTTTTTTTTTTTTTTTCATTTTATTACGTTTAGTAATACGTTTTTGTTTTTTCAAATATTATTTAACATTGATCAATTATTTTATACTACACAAAAAACGCCATTTTTCCATAAAGAAATTAAATGTTATTACATCAAAGACGTTTAATAATCACCAATATGGAGTGACATTAGAATTAGTAATTATTCGGTGTCACAAATAGAGAGAGCAGAAGGGGTAACGTTTGAGGGATTGCAATTTTTTTTTAAATTTAATTTAACTCCTTTAACCTAGTATAATAATAACAACAACAATAATAATAATAATAATAATAATAATAATAATATGGGTGAAATGATGGTCAACGACCCGAAACCATAGAGCTTAGTTACCCAACATTCGTCTTCTCAGGATTAGGTAAAACCCTAGAAAAAAAACCGAATAACTTTGGCTAACCGATATTCGAACTCCCGACCTCTTGGAAGCGAGACACAGACACATACAGAGGCGGGTTTGATTGCAATTTAACACCGCTACTGGGATTTTGATTTTCTCACAAATGACCCTAACATTTTGATTAAAATATCGTATATTAAAGATACTTAGATGACTACTGTCCATATTGCGGAGATATTGTTGCTTAGGCCATTATTGTGCGGGCCGGCCAAGAGTGTTAGGCAACAATCCAGGCGGTTAGGTAAAGGGGCCGGCGCGCTCACAAGGTGTGCCCCACCGGAACTTCGCGTGCGTGGTCGCGATACCATCTAATGATTACCAAATGTTAAGTAAATCCTGTTTATAATTTTGAATATGTTAAATGAAGCATGTAGTTTTGAGTCAATAAACGAATGGAGGTTTGTGTTTTTACGAGAATGTTAGCACTTTAATTATGAAAAAGATAAGCCATAAAGTTAATTTAAAATGTGATAGCTATAGGCACCGTGCACGGACCAGAAAATCGTACTGGTGGCGCCGTCCGTGTCATGCTTTGTACTTATTAGGAGGATAGATAGAAGCGGAAGCAATGTCGATGAAGGCATTATTTGTGGTTTTCTGCCTATAAAGTGCATACATTTGACTGAAAATGCTGTTTCAAAAGGGCTTTTTGTACACATCTGGAAATAGACTGGGAACATATGCTGAACTGTGGCGATGTTCTGAACCTTTTATTTCCAATGAAGTGAATGGTGCAAATGTTTGTTGCGGGCTTTGGTTCTCACGATGATCCCTCAGGACTGAAAATAAAATATAAAGTATGAATAGTAATACGTACATAACAATACTACATAAATATTACTACTACTACTACTACTACCACTAATAATAATAATAATAATAATAATAATAATAATAATAATAACAATAATTGACAGACTATTCCCATAACGTGTTGTTTAATCTAATACTAACAGTATTTAGAGTTTCTATTTATTAAAAAACATTAGCATTAATCTCTAAGCAACATTATCCATGCCGCAGTTAATTTTTAAGCATATGTTACTGCTTTAAGGTACAATATAAAATTAGTGTACTTCTTTCGATGTACAGCTTGAATCCATATATTTCTTGTTTGCGCTTCATTTTCCGCGTGGGAAAAGAATAAAAGGCAATAGCTGGCGAAGTATTCTTGTAGGTATTATTACATGTTACAATACAGAAGTTATTGTTCCCTTTCCGCCTTCTTGTAGTATTTACGTTTGCAGGAGGTTCGATACTTGACATCTTAGCACACGCTAATATTCTTACTCCACTGACTCTGTTATCCTCTTGTTAGTAACCAAACTTGCCGCCAGAGTAGCGTGCACGGTGCCTATATCAATGAAATGTACGAGGGAAATATATTTCCGCAGTTAAATGCTACCCCCACAGCAAACAAAAAATATTGTAGGTTTTTGAGTTGAGTTTTACTCTTCGATATTTCACTGTATCTTTAGATTTAGAAGTGCTCCCACGTTAAACGTTTTGTTTATCTACAGACAAATAAATATATGGAATATAAGTGCTTCCTTTGTTAATAGTATTCCGTAAAGATAAATTACTCTGAGGTTAGTGCCCTGATCGTGAAACAGAACATTTATATGCATGGTTTTCATACCAAAGACTTCCACTAAATCAAGCCAGCTTTAACTGAATCTAAAAGTAAATTTCAACACATTGAATATGTCATTTAAATGTCTGTTCCTGGGATTAAATTTCTTGGGCAGTCTTTTACATCGATTGCTTCAAAAGTTCATATTAAAAATATCTGTAATTTTTCAGAGTTAACATTTTTAGATGTACTTGCTATTAACAGTAATTTACGAAGTCCTTCTCTTTCATGGAAGCACAATTTGTCCACAAACTTAGTTTTATTCATTTGCATGCCAGTAACTAGAATGTGATATCCCTTAGTTAAGCATCTTCACTTTTTGCATTTTTTCTACATTTATTTTCAGATATTACCGAATAATTTCTAAAAGAAAAGAGAGGAGGAGTTGCTTAGACTCGCATGAGTTAATTGTCTATGTTACTCTGAGATTGTGTCTGTCATTCACTTCTCCATGCATTTTAAGGCGACATTACGAAAAAAAATCTTGAGTCCATTCACATCACTTTCTCTACATCTCTGCAACAAATTATTGTTAAAAAGCTTATGCTTCTATTTACTTCATGCTAATCGAGAAAAAATTAGCAGAAATAGTCTTATTACTTGCTTCCTTGTAAGTAGAAGCGAAATAAGGGAGTACCAAAGGTTAAACTGATAGTCAAAAGCTGGTTCCTTTGTTTGTATGGACAGGAGTTGACACATTCCTGTATGAGAAAAGTAGAAGTTTTTCAAAGCTGAAACCAAAAACAAGGAATATCTAAAGAAAAAGAAAAAAAAAAAAAGATCATCAACTCCACGAAAAAACTGTATATAACATAAATTGTGTGTTTTAGCGTGCTCTACATTTTTTGTGGTAAGTTTTTGTCCATCTCTTATGGTTTAACAGTTATGCAAAACTCCATAAAATTGATCCAGAATAAAGTAGTCTTCAGAGGCTATTCTTAGAAAATTCAAGATATACATTTTATTTGTCAGGTAAATATCTTTATTATACGAAATTTTAATCAAAATCGTTAGAGCCATTTTTAAGAAAATCAACATTTTCGAAATATTCAACGGTCTTTTCGTTTTTGCACTATGCTGTCCATAGACACACAGACAGACACACGCACCTTTTTCTGAAAATACTTTTTTGGGATTCAGGGGGACCCAAAACATGTATTTCCGGTGAAATCTCGGTATCGAATTTTTGGATAGAATGCAATTCCTTGTCTATACACTATGTACATAGAATGAACGTGAATAGAATGAAAGCTACGTTTAATCCGAAATCCACTGCTCTTGAGATATTTAATTGGGTAGATGTAAAACTAAGGGTACGTGTTGATGAACTCAAGACATTACAACTTTCAGGAAAAGATAATGCAGTATATTCACACTTTAAAACCAGTGTAAACCATGAAAGGCATTTCCGCCGCCATGCAGGTAATAAAACAGGAACCATAATGAATGGGGATAAGGTAGATTTGTTATAACCCTAACTGATCAGAAATTTGCGATATTTTGACTGTGAAAATGGACAATTGATGTTAGATGGAAATTTTCTGCGATAGAAATAGGCATATGTCTCCCTTAAATGGTAATTAAGAAACCCAGTCCATCTAAATTCCTTCAAATAACTGGGGAATGTAAGGCACTGGTGACTTATTTTTGACAGTTCTGAAAGTTCTGCTTAACTGAGACGTTAGTTTTCCTTCTTTTTTCTTCTAATGGAGCTTACATTGACAGTGACAACAGGTGTGCTCTTTCTCCAGTGTGTGTGTGCGCGCGCGTGTGTGTCATATTGGAAAGGATTCCGCACTGCAGTTATTGGCTTATTGTGCCTTAAACGCCCAAGAGGATAGAATAAGATAAGAATAATTTCAAAAGGTGGTCGAAACCGGACGGAGTGCGAAGAGCCACCGTGAAGGGTATCTAACATAATCCAAGCAGTTGTTCATCTCGACGCGGGGAGCGCTAGAAGTCCGCCCCGCAGGTCTGACCAAACTCCCTGGTCTACAGACGACGAGAGCTGTCTTTCTACAGCGCAGTCACCAACACGGAAGAGCGCCACCCCGCAGTCCTAGCTGACACTTATGAACCTGAAAGAAACCGGTTGGGTGAAATGGAGATGTAATGAAGGGATAGGAAGTTCAGGGAACGAAGAAACCTCCACAGCATTTGCCCAGTGGCCTGGGAAATCCCCGAAAAAACCATGGACCAGAGAAGTCGGTCGCGGGAATTATTCCCACGGCCTCCCAAATGCTAGTATCAGACGAAACGCCTGAGCCACCGGCTCGGTTTCTTTCTCCAGTAGACAAAAACAACCGACTTTTCTTCCATCGTTAATTTTATTTTAATGCTTATGTTAATATGGGAAGTAAATCATTAAGCACTGTCATCCCAACTAATTTGAGCATTGAATTAGCTTCAAGAGGAATTAATGTCATATATCAAAATGTCCTTTTTATTAATACATATCTGCATCAATCTCAAGCATAAGTAAACAGTTTTTTTTTGTTCCATTATCCTTTACGTATATCACCACAACTGTATATTCTTGTTGGGGATTTTAACTACATGTTGATGGAAGCAGACTGCGCTGAGCAATATCGCCCTAGTAATTCTAGTCGGCAAAACGACCAGATGTATCAAAACATATAGGAAACAGCTTCAATGTTTACGTCATTCAATCATCTAAGGAGAGCATGTTGGTTGCAGTAAGGAACAATAATATAGCAATAATATCATAAGCGCCGATATGATCTAGATGTTAAAGGCACCATATAAATGAGGCATGTAATAATGAAGCCGAAGTGTTATTTTCTCCAGGAGCGAGAGATGATATACCTCATAAGAGTTTTGCAACTGACAAGGCTAAAATTATTGCTGATGATTATTAGTGGGAAAATTTCTGTAACCAGAAGTTGGGAGGTTGATAATGTCTAACGAAACACATAGTGAATATACCCGGTATACTGTAATTATTATACTTTCAGTGGTGCTTTAACGGACGCTGCTGATGAAATGTTTTATATTATGCTTTTGCGACTTAATAAATCACCACCTTATTTAATGCGTAGAAATTAGAGTTCAGAAAATTATTTACATTATCACACTACAGGATCTATAACTTACAATGTTATTGAAAACAAGCAAATGCAGTGATAATTTAATTTATTTTCTTTCTCTCTTTTTACTTTCTCCATCACGTATAGGGAGTATTACACTCTTTTCAAAAATTAAATACTGAGAATTCACCGGAAATGCATGTTTAGAGGCTCCGAATTAAAAAGAAAGTCTTTCTATAAAAAGGGACATGTATGTGTTCCTGTGAGCAGTATAACTCAAAAACGAAATTCGGTTAAATACCAAACTTTTCATTTAAGTTCAGCACCTTCTAAATGTGCGACAAAATGATTTTCAAGAATACCCTCCCACCCTATCTACCCTTTACATTGAGCTTATTTCCATTTTTTTTCTTTATAGAAAATGGCTCTACGAACGATTTAAATACCACACCTTAAAGATATTTACTTAGCAAATAAGCTGTATATCGTGAATTTCTGGGAGTAGCTTATGAAATCTTCTTTCGGAAGGAAATTTATATACCAAATGTTGTATAACTGGTAAACTTTAAGCGATACTACACAAATGTGGCTCTCTTCAAGGCACACAATTTATTTAAATAACTTTTTTTTATCCATCAGCTACTAAATTCCAAGATATCGTTATTAATGGTTCGAATTTTTAAATTCCCTTGTAGACATTCCATTTATTTAAAAACAGAGCATGCCAAGCTCTTCTCTAAAACTCTATCAAGTTTTACAAGGTTTATAAAATTTTTTTGATTGCTTTTAATTCTTTCACTGCGAATGTACCTAATATAGTAATGTGCTTATTACCATCCAAATTTTTGAAATAAAGTTTTTGTGTATTTATAGTTTTTATTCTAAGCAGTAAAAAACAAATAAAGAAGTTATTGTTTAAAAAATTAATATAAATAATAAACATTTAACACTTCTGAAAGAAAACTTAGCACAATGACGGGAATGAAACTTAAAATTTCTGTATTAATATGTAGATTTGTTTCTAAAAATGTTATTATATTGCTGTAATATTAAGATTAATACCAAATTTTATTAGAATTGGATAAATACATGAAAAAATAAATCTTTCATAAATTTTACGTAAATATTTTGCATAACCAAAATTCTCCGCACGCCTCGAAATTTGCAAAAGATAATAAGCACTTTTCAATGGGAGCTTGGAATCGCATAAGAAAACTTTGCGCGTTGATATTGCAATAATTTTAATTAATGAATTATAATAAATTTTAGATTAGAGATTTTAATGCATATAAAAGTAATCATTCTTCCACAAATATATTTTTGGATACATAAACTATTGATATTTAGATAATTTTGTTGCTTGTAATATTACAATACATACTTTGCACATTTTGGGAAATTTTTTATATTTAAACAAAGTTGAGACATGGAAAGTATGAAAATGTGGTTTAGAGAAAAAAATGCTGTATTATAAAACAGTGCTGTCGCGGGAAGTCGGTGTCTCGTACCAGCGGTGTCCTCAGCTTCTTCGTCGTTGACAAAGATTCCACTCCTAATCTTCTAATTAAATTTATCTCAAGGGTATGTGGGTGAGGCTAATATTAAACACACTGCATTTTCCCTTACGACTTGAATTTATTGTATCACAGATTTTAACGGGCGGCTAGCTTGTTTCGTTACAAATGTGTTATAAATGAATACCATCCCACCACTTAAATTATAAATCAGGAGCCTAATATTAAATACTTTAATGAGGAAATCGAAATCTTCCAACATTTTCTCACGTAAAGGGTGATTTGGGGCGGGGGTATTTTCCTCAAAGTCTTAGAAGATACTAAACCTAAATACCGAGTTTAGTATTTTACAATTGAACTTTTCGTTTTTGAGTTATCGTGTTCACAGGCACACCGACACACACACACACACACACACACACACACACACACACAAGCGCGTGCGATTTTTTTAAATGTTGTTTTCTATACAGATGACCCTAAAACGTGCATTTCCGATGAAATTTTGGCTTAGAATTGATGGGTGGAATGCAATACTTTTCTACCTACTGTGTACATTGTACATAGTGCAAGAGAAAGTAAAGTGTTTATTCTTCTATTTTATGTTAAATAAGATAAACATTAGTGAAAGGACGCAAGATGCAAAAGAAGACTTCACTACTTTCATCATGGTGCAAAGCTACCCCCCCCCCATACACACAATAGCGCTGTCTCTATATGTTTCCTTACGCTTGTGTCCTCGCTACCTCTATCTCCCTCTTCCTCACCTCCATCTGTTTCTATCTTACTGCAGTGGCCGAACCGAGCCGAGTCGGACCGACATAACTTCTGTAATTCGATTTGCACGAGTGAAATTTTACGCGTTTGAGAGGTCCAGCACAAAAGCGATTCTAAAACCCTTTAGGACAGGTCGTTATGTGATGTTTTTGAAATTCCTTCTCTTTGCATGTCCAGAGTGGAAAAATAATAATGACTGTTGATAACAGTATAACGAAAGAAAAGTTTAAATTAATTTCAAGGATTATCGGAAACTGTTAACCCCCCCTCCAATGTATTGGACTTGTATTTAACAAGATATAAATTGTTTGTGTAATGCGATTTTGTCTCACTCGTAGGGTTCATCAGTCGGTTATGCAAAAAAATAATTCAGAAAGAAGAGGACTTCAGAGCTATTACTAGAAAATTCAACATATACGTACTGTAACAAATGTCTTTATTGGTTAAAACATTGTTTACAAATACAGTCTTTGATTCCCTGCTACAAATAATTCACTCCACATGTCGACGCGTAGACAGTTTACAGCTGCACGCTATCCATCACTCGTGTACCACTGCGCACTAACATTCAATTTACGACTCAGTACAATTCACAACACAATAACAACACTGAACTGCAATCCTTCCTCCTTTTATAGTTAGAAAATGACGTAACAAACTTTCAGGAAACTTGTCGAAGATGCTGGAAACCGAAGCTGTAGAAGAATCGAGGATCGCGTTCCCGAAGGTTTCTGTTACATTGTGCCGCTCTTCCTTGTTCACTTCAGTTGAAGTTCATTTGACACAATGATAATAATGTTTCGTTAATTGTAAACTGTGCTTACAATTGTGATGTACATAACACTGTATTTTAGAAACTCCTTCGAGGGATATATCCCTTCAGGACATAAATGAAATTGTTATTGAAACGTTCTTCGTTTTACCTTTAATCAACGTAACACCTACATGCTAATTACATACTACATTTATTTTATTTGTTAGTTCGAATAAATCATATCGAGTAACGCAGGAAAATATGAACGGCTCATTATAAAATGCAAAAAAGAAGACAAAAATTAATGCATCAATGGAGGCTTGAATCCTCAACTCCGTTGATATCTTCACGTTAAACATAGCGCTATATAATGTCACTAAATCTACGCTCTCCAAAGTTCAGGTGTTCACTCGCGGAAAATTGAAGTTTGATCAATGGCGTGCTAACCATTAATACACTTTATGTTGTAACAAAGAATTTCGAACCCATCGCCATAGGTTCCCTATCTCAAACTGTTTATTTTGGATCCCTCTACAATCCTGCCAATCAGTACAGTCGATATCTGGTACACCCTATATATTCATATATTCATATCCACAATTATCACTGTAAAAAATGGCCTAACGGACGGCGCCGTGGCAGAGTAGTTAGACGGTTCGCCTACGACCTAGGCCATCCGGTTTCGACCCCAAGCGCCCGCATGCGAAATAGCTTCTGGGTGGGTTTTCTCCGGGTCCTCCGGTTTCCCCTGCAACTCATTCCACCAATTGCTCCATCATCACCTTTCCTCTCATCCATTTTGCTTTCATTTCTAATCATCCACTTCCTCAAGCTCATGCCTGGCTACTGGCCGACCTCTCGTTCCAGGTTCTTCATTCTGTGGTTCGTGCCGTAGGCTCCCCGACGGCTTCTGACCCCTAGGTATCCGCTTGTAATTCATAGGGGGTTGTCAGTCCTACATACGGGGAGGGTAAACCGATTACTGCTAATGACTTAATATAATAACGATGTCAGTGGTCTGTCTCCAGCTGTTTCACATCTGACACTCCTTTGTCTTCGCTCACTGTACGAGAATACTGAATAAAGAAGAGTGTATAATGTGCAGTTGAACCAGTTTACTTCATTACACACGCCATTGCCATCTTCACTGCTATCGCTACTTTCAGCACCATTATCCTGCATGAGAAATTGATTTTCTACAATTCCATCTTTCTCGAAATTCAATTGTATGAAAAAATTGAATAAAGAAGAGCACATAATGTGCATAAGTTTATGAACCGTTTCCTCCATTACAAAACTTTGCCACGTCCGATATGACCAACCAGGTTAAAGAACAATAAGTTTATTAGAAAAAAAAAACATCTGAGGTGTACCATTCACATGGCTTTCTCCATATCTCTGCAACAAATAATTCTTAACAAGCTTATACTTCTATTTACTTTATGCTAATCAGAAAAAAAATAGCAGAAATAGTCTAATTACTCGCTTCCTTGTAAGTAGAAGCGAAATAAGGGACAACCGTAGGTTAAAGTGATAGTCAAAAGCTGGTTGCTATGTCAAAGAAGTTCCTTTGTTTATATGGATAGGAGTTGACAAGTTACTGTATGAGAAAAGTATACGTTTTTCATAGCAGAATCCAAAAATAAGGAATGTCACAAAAACGACGAACTCCACGAAAAAAATGTATAAAACATAAATTGTGTGTTTTAATGTGCTCTACATTTTTTGTGTAGTAAGTTTTTGTCTATCTCTTACGGTTTAGCAGTTATTCAAAATTTAGTAAAATTCATCCAGAATAAACTATTCTTCAGAGGCTATTCATAGAAAATTCAAGATATACATTTTATTTGTCAGGTAAATATGTTTAATATACGAATTTTTAATCAAAATCGTTAGAGCCATTTTTGAGAAAATCAAAAATTTCGAAAAAAAATCCATGTAAAGGATAGGGGTGGGGCGATTTTTCCCAAAATCTTCGTGTCGCATCCCTGGAAGGTACTAAACTTAAATACCAAGTTTGGTATTTTACCAACTTTTCATTTTTGAGTTACCGTGTTCACAGACCCGCGGACACACGGTCACACGCACACACACACACACACACACACACACACACACGGACCTTTTTTTGAAAATGCTTTTTTTGGATATTGGGGACCCTAAAACATATATTTCCGGTGAAATCTCGGTATCGAATTTTTGGGTGGAGTGCAATACTTTCTCTATACACTATGTACATAGTGCGTATGGAGAAAGTAAAAATCTGATGTGTACCATTCACATGACTTTCTCCATATCCCTGCAACAAATAATTCTTAAAAAGCTTATACTTCTATTTACATTTTGCTAATCAGAAAAAATTAGCAGAAATAGTCTTATTACTCGCATCCTTGTAAGTAGAAGCGAAATAACGGACAACCGTAGGTTAAGGTGATAGTCAAAATCTGGTTGCTATGTCAATGAAATTCCTTTGTTTATATGGATAGGAGTTGACAAGTTCCAGTATGAGAAAAGTATACGTTTTTCATAGCAGAAACCAAAAATAAAGAATGTCACAAAAACGACGAACTCCACGAAAAAAATGTATATAACATAAATTGTGTGTTTTAATGTGCTCTACATTTTTGTGTAGTAAGTTTTTGTCCATCTCTTACGGTTTAGTAGTTATTCAAAATTTAGTAAAATTCATCCAGAATAAACTACTCTTCAGGGGCTATTCCCGGAAAATGCAAGATATACATTTCATTTGTCAGGTAAATATGTTTAATATCCGAAATTTTAATCAAAATCGTTAGAGCCATTTTTGAGAAAATAAACATTTTCGGAAAAAGTTCCATGTAAAGGGTAGTTGGGTGTGGTGGATTTTTCTCAAAATCTTCGTGTCGCGTCCCTGGAAGATACTAAACCTAAATACCAAGTTTGGTATTTTACCGACTTTTCGTTTTTGAGTTATCGTGTTCACAGACACACGGACACACACACACACACACAGTCGCCCTCCGTGGTGTAATGGTTACCATGCTAGCTTCATATACCCAAGGTCGCGGGTTCAAACCCGGCGGAGGACGATGGATTTTTTCGGGTGTAAAAATCCTCAGCATGGCTTCCTTCGGAAGGGAAGTTAAGGAGTGGGTCCCGTGTCGTAGATTTACGGCAGGTAAAAGAACCTCAAGCCTGATAGAGAGGCCTCTGAGCAAAATTAAGCGGTCTTTCACGCCCAATTTAGAATGGGACGCTGAGAACCACAGTAGTTAAAGAGCGTCCATAAATAACACGCCATTTGTTTTTTTACACACACGGACCTTTTTGTGAAAATGTTTTTTTTGGATATTGGGGACCCTAAAACATATTTCCTATGAAATCTCGGTATCGAATTTTTGGTGGAGTGCAATACTTTCTCTATACACTATGTACATAGTGCGTATGGAGAAAGTAAAAAAGAAAGAAAAGAAAAGCTTTGCCAGTGTTTGTCTTTGTATACAAAACATCAAGTGCTATCTGCTACACACATTCTAGTCCTAGTCTGTGGTATTCTTTTCTTCTTCTTTTTTGTTTATTTATTTTCTATGAATGCGTTGAATGAAGTTGGAGAAATGATCTCGGGGTCCATGGGGCTTAAAGTTACTGAACATTCGTCTCCTAGCGTAAGGGAAACCCCCGAAACAAACCTTATCCGAATAACTCACCCTAAGCGAGATTCGGACTCGCGACCTTTTGAAAGTGCTATTCTGTTTTGTGACATAACAGATGGTGGAAACAGTGAAAAGCTAATATCACAATGCAATAGTGTCTGTTGATTTCCTAGAATCAGTCTTTTGGAGAAATGTTGTTTCATGAAACCGAGGACAATTGCAATTATTTCTGGGCTCTGACTATTTAATAACTTGCCACTTAACTTTGGAAACGAAGGCGCTCTGGTCAAAACATTGTACAGTCTGCATATAAAGTGTTCCGCATCTGTTTGTATTTTTAAAGAAGGCAGTGAATAGTGTTTATTTTATATGTATATATTTATTATATATTTATATCATAAATATGCAGACTACAATGTTTTGCTCGCTATGAATGTGAGTAAGCAGTAGTAAAGGTATCACACCGCAAACTCCGAGTAAGCTAGGGGGCAGCTAGTTGGAGGTCAGGGTCACCATTCCATAAGTTTTGCGCCAGGTGTAATACCTACACATGTTTTTTTTTTTTTTTTTGTTTTTTTTTTTGTTCAGAGTTAACCGTTTCCAAGATATTCCTTGTTAACGAGTCCTCTTTCGTTTTATATGATTTTTGCTTTACTCCTAGTCATAAGAAGAGAACCGATTTTCAATTACTTCCACAGCGAATAGTTTTTAAAATATTTAATTATCGCTTTAGGCTAGTGTATTCCCTCATTTCACTCCTATTTACAAGGAAGCAAGTAATAAGACAATTTCTGCTCTTGATTATCTATTTTAATTAGATAGACATGGACAAAAGAATGTTTTGTAAGAATGGTGTGTTTGCAGAACAGGTAGAGAATTACATATGATTGGAACATGTCAGTTTTTTTTCTTCATTCTGTTGATGCAAATAGAACGGAGTTTGACATCCCATAGCGACCAGCTATTAAACGATTTCATCGTCTTTGCAAAGTATATTTCGTTATTTCCCTTGGACTTATAAGGAAATATGTAGTAAAACCATATCTGCTAATGTGTATCTTAATTAATATGAAGTAGATGGAATAATAAGCTTCTGTAAGAATGATTTTTGCAGAATAGATGGAGAAAGTCATGTGACAGTAACTTTTAATTGTGAATACCTATTTGTAACTACATATATTAAATTTTCATAAAGAAGTGAAAGTGACAGTAAACATACAGCTGCTTTTTTTTTTTTTTTTTTAACATATAAAGTACTTTTTTCATAAAATTTATGATATAAAGAATACTTCCTAGAGTGTTGACTTCCAAAGAGAATATATTTAAATGCCATTAAATGTGTTTATAGTGTTGAATTTAAGTGAATTGTTAATAACTAAAAGTGGGCTTCAGCAATTCTTTCCACATCTCCAACACGTAACAAAGAAAACACTTCGCTTGCAGGAAGTAACTGCGGTTTTCGCGTACAAACAAAACACTGCTGTTAAATGCCCGCTCGCGCAGCCACTCACCTCGCTTGTTATTGTCTGTCAGCATTTAAATTATTCCATCAGTCAGTGGTTTTGTTATTGGAAAGCAGTAAGGATATCGCTCGACCTTTCTCAGGGAACCGTTACCTCGGCAAATTCTCGCCACGTCATTTCCCCGTTTCGATATTCATAATAGTGAACGTAGATAGGGAAAGTATAGAGGACAATCAATCCTCTCCGTGCTTCACCAGTCTTTTACTAAGGAATATGACATACCCACTAACTAGCATTCAAACTAATATTTAGTATATGCTATATTTATATTTAGTACTTATTCAGTAACTATCATGCCATGGCAACGTTGTTTACAAAACGACACAATTACTGCGAAAAAAATAAAGATCCAAAATTCTGATGTGTTATACCCACATTACTTTCTGTAGCTGCTCTACAAACTTCCTACAAAATGTTTATTCTTCTTTCTACGCAATGCTAATCGAGATAAACATTAGCAGAAAGTTCTTATTACTTAGTTCCTTATAAGTAGAAGGGAACTAAGGGAATGTACTGCGCTAAAGAGATAGTCATATGTATGTTTTAAAAACTATCACTTCCTGTCTGATAAAAGTATAAGTACTTCACAATTGAAACCAATAACAAGGAATATCTGGGAAACGGTCACCTCCACAACAAAAACGTAGAGGATATAAATTGTGTGTTTTGAGGAGATCAACATTTTTTGTATGAGAAGTTTTTGTATGTCTCTTATGGTTTAGCAGTTAAGTAAAATTCAGCAAAGTTCATCGATAATAAGATAGGTCTTCAGAAGCTATTCCCAGAAAATTCAAGATATGCATTTTAGTTGGGATTTAAATAGCTTTAATATACGGCATTTTAATCAAAATAGAAAGAGACAGTTTTAAGAAAATCAAAAGTATCGAAAATTGTTCCATGTAAAGGGTAGTTAGTGGTGATGGGATGTTCATGGAAATCTTCGTGTTGCATCCTTGGAAGATATTATGCCTAAATACCAAGTTTGGTATTTAATGGCCTTTTCGTTTCTTATCTATGCTGTACACAGACACACGCTCACACACTCACACACACAGACCGTTTTCTAAAAATGCTTTTTTCGGACTCAGGGGACCCCAAAACACCGGTGAAATCTCGACATGGAATTTTTATTGGAATACAATACCTTCTCCGTCCACTATGTACACTACACATGCGGGCTAGAGAAAGTAAAAATGTTATTAGATATTTAACTTTAATTAGTTAACCAATTGATTGTGGCTTCCATATTTAACCCCAGAGTAGAAAGGAATGCAATTATGCAAAATCATGTGTCTGTTGGATGGGGTTCTGTGTCCCCCTCCCTCTAAATATGTCTTGGTTTTGAGATTTCCTAACCACAAAGAAAACATTTTTACGAAAAGGTGAATATGTGCGCGTATATCTTTCTTTCATTCTTTCTTCTTTCTTTCTTTCTTTCTTGTTGTCGGCCTGTCCGTCTATGAATAGTATAACCCAAAACCATGTGCTTACTAGTTAGAAGAAAGTCATTCGCAATGAAGAGGTTTTCACAGTTTACATTGTTTTGCTATGTTATCGCTTTGTTTACATTATGAAATGTCCATCATTCTGGATTTATTTTTATGATCATATAATGCTATGTTTCAATAAAACTAACTGATATAAGGTGATGGATTTAAAACAGTATAATTATACATTTACCTTAATTTTTCTTAAAGTGAAAATATAAAAAACAAGAGGAAATAATTATATTAATAAACGTTACTAAATTATAACTTTAAGGTTAGCTTTAATATATTTGTGTGTATGTGTGTATGTATTTATGTAGGTATTACGTGTAGAGAAAGTAAAAAATTGATGTCATTCTCACATGATCTTCTCTACACTCTATCGCTTTATTTATTTTCCTTTCTTTCTTTTCTTTGTTTCATTAGTGGTCTTCAGGTCTAAATTATTTGGCCACCAGAAGAGGGAAGGAAATTAATGTAGTGAGGGAGGTTATATGTTTAAATTGTAGTCATTGAGGAACTTTATTGATGCATTGTAAACTGGTTTTGGCAAGGCTGTAATATAATACTGATGCAGGCGAGAAAAGGGACGGAAAGGCAATGAAGACTGCTGGACAGGAAAGAACATTGGGAATTGTAACCGGAACAACGGAAAAGAATATGACTGAGGTCGGAAGAACATGCTGTTGTAACGATGAGATGCCGATGAAGATGTTGAGATAGCATCCATGACCAAGTCGTATCCCGCCTCTGTAGCTTATTAGAGGGTATACAAATTAATCTTACGAAGGTTAATTATTTGTTCTAGCACATATATAGTTCCAAACAGCAAATTTCAATGTCATACTCCCCCTCCCGCTTCAAATTACTTTTTATAGGAAGATTTTTCGAAATCTTGCATAACTAGTAAACTATAAGAGATAGAAGAAAGTTTACTACACAGAAATGTAGATCTGATTAAAACACACATTTCATAATTTTTGTGGAGTTAACCATTTCCAAAATATGTGAAGTAATTTGTTTTCCACGTTGGTCGAAGTGTTGGGCAAAAGTTGGAAAGGCAGAGTCAGACTGAAGAATTCAGTGTCATATCCGGGATTTAAACCACAGATCTCCTTGTCTCCATCCAGTTATTGACCTAATAGTTGATTGAAAACTAACAAGCTCGGGGCTTAAAGATTTACGATATATAAGTCGCCATTGGGGTACGTCATCATAAAATAATTTAGAATTTCCTTGGGGTGTCTACCAGGAAAAACACGAGTCGGGTGGTGAATTTAATGCTTTATCGATATGTTGCCATGGTAACTGGTTGGTTAGAGCAGCTGAGTGGAGATCAGAAGATCCATGGTTCAAATCTCGGCTATGGCACTGAATTTTTCAGCCTAACTCTAGTTTCCGTTTCCTAAATATTTCTTGTTTTCAGTTTTAAAATACTTTTCTCTTAAAGAGAATTTGTCGTATCTGGTGCTTTTATTTTACTCTTGACTATGCAAAGAGAACCGAATTTCAATCACACAGCGACAACTTTTAAAAGATTTGACTATCGCTTAAGCCTAGTGCATTCCCTTATTTCCTTTACTACGTATGAGGAACTAAGTAATAACCATTTCTATTAATGGTTTTCTTAATTAACATGAAGTAGATAGAACAGGTTTAAGAATAATTTGTTACAGAATAGGAATAGAAAGACATGTGAATGGAACACATCAAACTTATCTATTTAATTTTAATTGAACTAAATATTTCCAGGCATAACTGCATTACACATTTCGTTATCGTTACAAATGGGCAGTAAAATGTTTTCAAAAAAGTAAATGCTGGCTTAAAATTCCATTCTTTTTCCATGACATCAAAAGGAACAACTAAATTTTAACAGACTGACAAAGTCTCAAATACTTTGAACCATTAATAACGGATATCTCGGAAATGGTCAATGCCACAAAAAAACTATTTCAAACAAATTGCATGTTTTAAAGAGATATACATAAATTTGTTATGCAATATGCTTTAGATTATCGTTTAACGTTTACAAGAAGTTTTGGAAGGTTTTGTATATTCCTTTCCAAATGAAGAGGGCTCCCAAGTTATTCCCAAAAAGTTCAAGATATACATTTTATTTGTCATGTAAATATCTTTAAAAATAGTATTCCACTCTTAGAACCGTTTTGCGGAAAATAAAGTTTTTTTTCAAAAATGTTCCATTAATAAGGGTAGTTTGGATTGCGGAATTTTCTTGAACATGCCCATGTGGCATCTTTGAAAGATACTGAACTTAAATACAATATTTGGGGTTTATCCGATTTGTTTAGTTATCCTGGACACGAGGAGACATACAAATGTTTTAATAAACAATACTTTGTTTTTTTTTTGTTTTTTTTTTTTTTTGGTGGGATGCAACACCTTCTCTATATATACGTGATAGAAAAAATTAAAAAAAAAAAACTATTACCTATAATGTTAGCGATGGGCTCTTGAGAAATAAAGAATGGATACTTAAATTAAAATGAAAACTGTTTCGTCACTGGTCTATTTAAACGCTCAATGGCGATAAAGTAATAAAATTGATAACAGCTACTTGGTTTACCAGCATTCTGGTTGTGCTAAACTTTCGTTGAGAATGTCTTACCAATAATCATCGCTGTGAAAGCTTCAAATCTTACAAAATAATTAAGCCCGCCTCGGTAGTGTGGGAGTAGCGTGTCTGCCTCATATTCAAGAGGTTCAAGTTTGAATCTCACTAAGAGTGAGTTATTTGATAAGGTTTTTTTTTCAGGGTTTTCCCTTAATCTCAGATGACGAATGTCAAGCAACTTTAAGCTCTATTGACTTCTTGATCAATTTCATTCAACTTCCGATATGACTAACCAGGTTAAAGGATGTTAAGCTTATTGTAATTGCATTACTATTGGCATTTTTCGTGTATCGTTTTGCAGTATACGTCTCAGAAGTAAGAAGAATAAAAGGGACTTAAGGAAGAAAATGCAATGCATTTTATTTTGCATGCCATTTTTTTCATGCTCATTGTTCAACTCGGAATTTTTAATCAAAAGCATTTGGGGCATTTTTAAAAACAAAATATGCCACTTTTATTAATAGATAAAAGTTGTTTTGGGAGAGGGGGTTGTAGAAAATCTTCTAAAAATTCGCACCATGCGGCTTCAAAAGAAGTATGAAAAAACTGTTGGTATTTATATGCTTCTCAGCGCTCGCGCCTACAAACTGCATTCACACTCACGCGCGAATGAGATGAAATATCAAAATTAATTTAACAATTCCCAAAAGAATTAATGCTATGGATACATTATACATTCACAAACTATATTCAATTAAAATGGTTTTCTTAAGCATAAGATGTTTTAAATATTTTATTTGCAAAATTAAATCACATAATGGTACTCCGGTTTATTTACAAATTATAGAATTCTTGACTAAATAGTATCTACTCCTGAATGAAGGCCAATTTGAAAGTTTAATAACAAAAGATGATTTCCTGAAAATTGTTTTAGGAAAATGATAGACTTAAAACAAGATAAGTTATGTCACTAAGCCTGAATTTAACTAAACGCTAGTTGCGTTGACCACGTCTCACCCCAAATACTGCACCCCATCCATGTCATCTGTAATGGACCGAGATGGGGGTCGCAGTGGCTGGGCGGTAGGCCAAGGCTCTTAGTGAGCTGTGGCACGGAGTCATCTTTGGAAGACGCTAAATTTAAATACCAAGTTTAATGTTTAATGGACTTTTTATTTTTGAGATATGTTGTTCACACACACATACACAGACACACACACACACGCACACACCCCATACACAAGAACTGTTTTCTGTTTTGTTCTTTTTTTATTTTGGGGGGGGGTCTAAAAAGTTTATTTCTGTTGAAATCTTATTATAGGGTGGAATGCTAAACCTTCTCTACCTACTGTGTACATTTTATATACCTACGTGGTTGAGAAAATAAAAATATTTTAAAATGCTGCAAACTAGATACAGAATATCAGTACATTTTAAGCTCATTTAAAACTCTTCAATTTTGCCTTTCATGTTGATGGAAACATTAAATAAATTCCTTCAAAACACTGACGTCACGTGTTGTTACTGCATAAAATATATCTCCTATAGTCATTTAAACATTTTATATAAAATCGATTACATGACATAATTAAAATTATATAAATGTTTTATAAAATTTGTATGTAATATCCTGTAATGCATACACTCAAATTAACCATTCTTCATATGTTAAGCATTCACTCATCTCGTAATCTAAAGGATAAACAACATTTCCTAGAATTCTTTTATGAGTAAATCATGCGTAATTCCATCTCTGGAGTTAACACGATTTGAACAGCGAAACATGTAAACAAGAATCGTTGTTAAAAGCCGTTAGATAATTCGAACAAAATACTGAGATTTATGTTTGTTCCCGCCCTTAGCCCGTATTATGTTTAAATTGGCCATTAAATGAGTTGAAGGGCTGGTTATTTTATAATAACATGTTCTATAGGGGGAGCAACACAATAGACGTCCCTCCGCTTGTCGCCGCAAAACATTTGGGGGACAAAACAGCAGACAGACGCGTTCCGTGTAATTGCGACCCCCATGCTGCGCACGAGTACTCTGTGTACCTGCCTGTATCCATAGGGTTCCATTTGCTAATACTGTACTTTAAAATAACAACTTCTCTCTTCTGTTTCTTCCTCTTCGCATTCCATCCCAGAGCTAAAACTCAACTCTCTCAAACAGCGTCTACAAGCACAAGTAAAGACAACAATAAGTTGCTGAATATCATGTGAATAAAAAAGTTACTCAAATAATACCAGTGAGATTATTGCTGCCAAACGATTAATACTTTTTAATAATAACCATATTTTAAGAACCTTTCCCAAATTCAAAATACAATAAGGCTATATGTGCCTTTTCTATATTAAAATAAAACATTACACAGATAAGAAACCTTTAGTAATTCAGTATACCACTTGTTAGCAGTGCAAACTTAAATGGAGACTTTAGAAGTGTTCCGAGTCATTTAAGCGCACACACATTATTTTTCAGACATATCATTTCAAACTTTTCATAAATTGTATCCATAGGTTCTTCTTTTAGTCAGACTGCCACTCCAGCAACCCTGCTACTTGCATTAACAATGTAGAAACATAGAAAAACACAAAGCTAATTTATTATATTCAAGAGGTCGCGAGTTCAAATTTCGTTTAGGGTGAGTTACCCAAATAGGTTTTTTTCTTTCTTTTTCAGAATTTTCACATATCCTGAGAGGACGAAGTTCGAGTAACTTTAAACTCCGTAGACCCCGAGATCATTTAAGCATTCCACAGATTTCATTTATCGTCCGATATGAGCAACCAGGTTAAAGGACGTTAATCTAAAACATGCTACATTTAATATTAATTTATGCCAAAAGTGAATGGTAAGGTACGATTGAACGTTTGACAATTTTCACGAGTGCCATATTAAGATTTATCCATAATTTTGGATATGTATTATATAATACTATATTATGAAAACTAGGAAACAAGTCATGAAACAACTCAGCATACGTAGTTGACATAGGTGAAGACATGACATATAATAGGATACATTAACTTCTCTCCCTGTACCTATTTCATTTGTTGTTACCTGGCGTATTGAAGCGATAGTAAGACAGTCAGATGCATGCATTCCCCTGCCGAAAGAGAAGCGAGCAGCACATATATTATTATGATGCAACTGTATTTAACATATGATTTTCCATTGATTATAATCAGCAACCTCTCCGGTAATACACACCGTATACATTGTTTTCGGAAGTCCCTGATGTTTCACATTGCTTCAGCTAACAAAACCAAAGAAATCATAAATGACATAAACGTTAGCTCTATGTGGTATGTAACACAGCGTTGCATCATAAATAACATTGTTTTCTGTATTATTCTTTTTCTAAGAAGCAAATTTGAACACCTACCTGAAGAGAACATGACAACATTGCTTTTTTGACTTTGATTACCTTCGTCTTCTCATCCAGCTTTGTGTAATAATGTTAATCATTAGCGGAGTGCAATAATAACACACGCAGCATGCATTGCTTGTTCTGGGAAGTCGCCGAGGTTTCATATTGTATCAATGATCGTGTCGCTTCAGCCTATGACACCAAAGAAATCATAAACGAGACATACCTAGTTGCTAACTCCACGTGGAGTGATACAGTATTGCAACATATCCCTGTTTTTATCATTCTTTTTTAAAAAGTAAATGTGAAACACATGCCTGGATAAAACGTGTCAACATTGCATTTTCATCTTCTCACCCGACTTTGATGTGCCACATGTTAATCATTAGCACACATCAATAACACCTCTAAATTCAGATCGTATTGCTCTGCTCACAAAAACGAGTTTATCATCGAATTGAGTGTATCTCTGAGGATATATGTAACCCATAATTAATCTTCCACACTGGCAGAACAATTGAAACCTGTAAATTCGCCTTAAAATTAAAACTAATTGCAGCACTGCAAAGTTGAATATTTTAGGGTGCATGATGCCGTCACCGCTTAGGTTCACCAAGCTGTAAGACAAACCAGAGAGCCTCCGTGTACATTAGCTTTCTCATCACATAGCTCAGAGGTTAAGCGTCAGCATGGTATGTTGAAAATTAGCAGATGTTGGTCTTGGTACAAAACCTTTAAAATCTGTTTTAGGGTTTAGGATATCATCAAGAAATGGATACTAAATTAGTTCCTCGACGAAGAAGATGAATCGAAAATTTATAAATTGAAGCCGAATAATATAATAATCGATTACAGGTGAGAAGTTGGTTATTTTAAAGTAGCATGTCCAATCTTTCTAGTTATTCCTAAAAATACGAGGACGGAGGAGACTCGGCACTGAACGGGTTTGCACCTCCGAGATGGAGAGATGAACTGAGGAAAGACACTGGGCGGCCAGAGCCAAGAGGACGGCACAAAAATGACACGATTCCTGCAATTACCAAATTGAACGAGGACACTGCTCCGCATATGGTTCAACGGCTCTAATCGTTATACTTCGGCAACCAGCCGAAGGTCAGGAGAGTCCGAGAGAGAACCCTTTTTACCTGACACGCCGCACTGAAGCACCATTGCCGACACTTATAACCCTTATATACCGTTTCCATTGTTATTTCATTAATTTTACATCCCATTGGCTTCTTTCAGGATTGGAAGTGTCGGCGATGGTGCTTATTGCGGTGTGACAGGCATAAGGATGTCGTGAATCTCTCCGTTCTCCGACTTCAGTTAGTTGCCAGGATATGGACCGCCCCTGGCAGGGACGTTGAACCCCAAGTGGGGCAGGGTCTCTGGTCTGCCTGTCCGAAAATCGGGGTGTTTCTATCTAGAAACTGTAGAGCAGTTGCTGTACCGTCGCTCCTGGTTCCGGCTATCCGGGATGTCATTTTACCTCACCCCTCCCTCCCGTATCCTAATCGAATGACAATGCTCCCTTCACTTCTTCTCTTCAATTTGTCACACACGGTCACTAAAGGCATGTATGTCCATCTTAGTAACCGTCATGTAACATTTTCCTCCTATTAATAAGTATGTTACTAAACGGCATCTTGGGCTAATAATTTTCGCATGTATATCACAAAAACTCATTAGCATAATTAAATCTGATAGACCGGAAACAGAAAACGGCTCCAAGGTTGCATTGTATTGTGTTACTCTAGGCGACCAAAGTTATTTTTGGAACCGATTACTGTGCCTTTTGGAAAGGTTCTGTTTTCGTAACCGTTCCGAAACAACAATGTTATTTTTCCTCCCTTTATTGCAGGACTATGGTGGCGTTGATGATGTGAAGAACCTTCAGAATCAATCGAATGGTAATGAAGTGTAGAGAAAGCTAATCTCACATCTTTCGGGTGTCTGAGTAGAATAACAATACATCGTTGTTGGATTAACTAAAGATTAGGAGAATATCTGATCTGAGATAGCTATAAACCCATTTAAGCGCAAACCTAATATATCGACGATATAATCAACGTCGAATGATACACTATTTGTGCTCCTTAAAATATATAATGCATTTATATGAACCCAGAATAAATATTTTGGGTTTGTTATTTGTATTGCTAAATTGACTGTGTGAGACCGGATATTTCCCTATGGTGTGCTTCGGCTTGGCATCAGCGGCGACAACGTGAAATCTTTTGCACTGATCTCAAGTTCCGGTCTCGGGGATAAGAAGTCGTATTAATATTTAAATAATATCATCATCATCATCATCATCAACTACACGTTTGGACCATAAGACCCGTTGCAGCTACACAGAGGTCTCTGCATTACTTTTTGGATCTTCCTACACTTTTTATACCAGTTGGTCGGTAATTTAATACTTGGAGAGGACTACGGTGTGAGTCCATTTTACAAAGGTGCATATTTAAAAAAATGATAACAATCCTGATATAAATATTGTTAAAACAGAAATTACTAATAAAAATTGTTATAATCATCTAAGAAACGCCTTGCTAAACCGAATTAATATTTCACAGTTTTAGCCACTAATTTATATACCATGAATTATAGACATCGATGCTGATGACTCCGATAAGAATTATACACTTAGTAATGTTCAAATGAGTCTTACAACGCTTTGTTGTCTAGCTCATGGATAAGGTGTCAGGCTTTACTGGTGACCACTCTATGTTTTCCTCTCTATGTTACGTATTAGACCCCTGATTACCCACTTTTTCATAACATAGAACATCAATGTATTTAAACACTAGTATAGTGCTATTACATTTTCTGAACAATTTATTAATACTTTAAATATTTTACATTGGTGTAGAATTAAGTTATATGTTCCTATATGTTCCTTTCATACACATCATTTGTATATTTAATAAATTAATGGTCCGCGTTATTACGCATATTGGCGCCTTATTTTCCTTGTGTGGCGTCACTTCAGTGTCTTTTCGCGCCTTTTCTTTTGTTCACACATTACAAAATAACTCTTTAAAATACATTAAATATTTTCTCTGGCGGTTAGCTCTTAATAATGTCTCAATATTATGTTTATTAGTTTTGCTGTTTACGACAATGTCAGAGTCACAGAGCAAAACACTCACCTCTAATAAAGTGGACACACCTTTAAAAGACAGTACCTAAATGTTAAATGAAGAGCACTGTTGCCACATGCACCATGCAATTATAGAGCTCATCTTCGATCCGTCTACCAATTCAATGCTATCTTTAAATGATATATCGCCACACAACTATTTAAAGCTAATTTAAGACATTTATTATTTACCTGCAGTTTTATCTTTCCTATTTGAATTTTTAGTGCTTTGAAATACAATTTTACAGGAGATAAAATGAGAAAATCTTTAATTTTGTAGGGCATCACAGTGTTTACTCTTCACAAAATCACATTTAGATTGAAGGAATGTTTTAAAACAGCAAAGAATGAACGATGTGCCGCACTGTGTTTTTGCACTATTCCATGGTAATGCGTTAAGCTAGCGTGTTTTTGTTTCCCTCGCCCTTTTTCCTTTCTATTTTAATGGGGTTCTTAAATATCCTTTCATTTATTTCTTTTTTATCATATACCCTTCTGTTTCTCGGTAGCCTTAACTGTTAACCTTTACCTCTGCATCTAACTGCCTTCTACCTCGCGCCTTTGAGCTAAATAAATAGTTGATTAATTTTGTCACAGAAAATGAATGCAAGATGTTGCAGGATTCCGGCTTGTTTTAAAACCTTGTCAACGTGCTCTCTCCCTTGATCCCCGTTGTAAACCCAATAACAAAAACGTTTCTCGCTGCTGACTTTTCTACAAAGATTTGCGAAAATCTTTGATTTTAAATATCATAACGCTCATATTATTAAAGAGGATATTCCAAACTAGGCAGGTGTAAGCACTCTAGATTACTACCTTGTTGTGGTCTGACATTTATTTTATTAGTTACTGCGTGATACGCATAGAAACAGCAAATATAGGACTTTTACTGAAAAATACGTTTTCTTTTGATATTTGGATCCATGGAAACCTAAAAATTTTCAAATTGGTGTAATCTGATAGAGAAAAATCATTATTCTGAGTTTTGATAATTTTGCATAACGGTTAAATCGCAAGAGATAAACAAAAATGTACTACACACAAATATAGATCTCATTAAAACACTTAATGTTTGTCATACCCATACGTTTTTCTTGTAGAGTTGACCATTTTCGAGATACTCCTTGTTATTGGTAGCAATTCTAAGCAACTTAAAGTTTCTCAGATAGGACCATGCAAAATGTTTCATGTAATGACCAGTTTTTAAAAGATTTGACTATCGCTTATATATATATGTGTGTGTGTGTGTTGAAAGCGTAACTCATAAACGAAAGGCTCTTAAACACCAAACTTACTATTTAAGCTTAGAACTATCTTCCAAATATGTGACGCGGAGATTTTCACGAAAATCACGAAAATTCCCCTCACCACAAACTACCCTTTACATAGAAATCCAAAACGCTTTAAAAATGGTGTAATCTGATAGAGAAAAATTGCATAGGACACCGTGCTCAAAGATGAAAATGATAACCTAATATTTACACCATGGTATTAGCAACTTAGCGACAGCGCAAGAGTGGAAGGTCGAAGCTAATGGCAAAATGTATGCGTTTGATATTCCATTTAACTCCATCTGTATTTTAAGATTGAGACAAGCCTAAGGTGCTGCTGCCTCGGTGGCAGTGTTGCCATTTTTAATACAATTCGTCGTAATTCCGTAACTGATAAATAGCGTAACCATCTGCATTCTTACGGTGAAGTCCCTTTCTTTCGGTCTGATGAGAAACACAAGATAAGATGTAACTATTGCTTAATGCAATCACACGTTGAGAAATGAAAGAGCTTCGCAACTGGAGGAGCCTACTTATGTATGTTTTGATGTCACGAGCTTTCATTTATAAGCACTTAAGAAGCTAGTGCTTTATGTTGGAAGGCGTTTGAGTGTTGAGATTTAACATAATGGTGCTCGTTGCGGTACAATGACGGATCTAGGTGGTGGGGGGTGCAGCCACAGGTGCCAGGTAGTGAGGGTTCTGAAACACCGAAAATATTCCTTTGTTAATTCCTTAAATTCTAATAAATAAATTGAAAATAATTGTTTACAAATTCCTGTTATAATTCTTGACATGCCAAATAAACAACGCAGCATACTTTAATAATGGTGATAATAATAATAGTAATAATAATAACAATAGTACTAATGATAAAAATAGTAATAATAATAATAACAACAATAGTAATAATAATGGTGATAATAATAATAATAATAGTAATAGTAATAATAATAGTACTAATGATAAAAATAGTAATAATAATAATAATAATAATAATAATAATAAAACAACAATAATAACAATAGTGATAATAATGATAATAATAATAATAATAATAAAGAGAGACGAATGAAGGTGCCTTGCCATGGTTCGTCACTGTACCAATGCCATTTGATTCATCCCCCCCCCTTTTTATTCAATTTGCGTTTACTTGTTTTGCTTCAGCAGGTTGGCAACAGTACTTGGTAGCCTTCTCAACTTTGAAGGACAGTATGGAGTTATAGGATATCTCTATCTCTAACGCATACATGTTACCATTAGCTTCATCAATTTTTACTCTCGCTCAGATGACTCAGATTACGCCAATTTTAAAGCCTGTTAGAGTTTTAAAGTGGGGCGCAGCGTTTATTCTTTGCTGTTTTAAAACGTTCCAGCCATCTGAATGTAATCTTGCACTAAAATATTAAAATGTTTATCGTTTTATCTTTGTCTACGTATTTCGAAGTACCAAAAACCACAAAGTGCAGGTGAAAAATAAATGTCTTACACTAGCCTTAAAAAGCAGTGCAGAGATTTCACTACTTGGTGATTTATAATTCACAAGATGTCATTGAACCGGTAGACCTATCACAGCTGAGCGCCAAAGTTTTGAAGTACGTATACTACATGTGACAAAATGTGCTCCATTTAACATATGTGTGAGTGTTTGTGTGTGTGGGTGTGCGTTACGGAAGGGTATTTCACACTGCAGCCATGGACTTATTACACATTAGACACCAGGAGGAGAGGATGAGATAAGTGTAATTTCAAAGTACGGCCGACATCCGGACAGGAAGAAAGCCGCCGTGTAGGGTCCCTAACTGTTCACAAGCAGTTCTTCATCTCGACGCGGGGATCACCAGGAGCCTGTGGTGCAGCCCCAGATAGACCACCTGAGTCCGCAAACAACCACTAGCGCCATTCCACCGCCGAGAGCTGTCACCTCCACGAAATGGCGCCTCTGCCGCAATCCTCTTTGAAACTTACAATCCTGAAAGAGACCGGTTGGGATGAAATGAAGGGATAGGAAGTTCGGTGGAATGAAGAGTCCTTCCCAACATTCACCTAGTGACCCCGGGAAAACCCCGAAAAAAACCATGAGCCAAAAAGCTCGGCCGCGGGGCACCGATCCCACGATTCCCGAATGGCAGTCCCAGATAGGGCTGCCAGGTTTTCTAACTGAAAATAAGGGATATTTCGGGAATGGTTTTCCCGACAGCTTGACACGGACTATCGACCTTTTACTTTGTTTATTTCAGCAGAAATTGTGTATAGAACTAAAACATATTTGGTGCATTAATATAATTTAAAACAATAATAGGTATAATATTTACAATATGATATGAAACTATTGTGAATGTTTAGCACTTGATTTACACTCATCCAGAAGCTTAACATCAGTTCTCACATAATTAAAGAACTCTTTCCAACCCTTTTAAAATTTACTATAATAAGCAATTCAGCGATTAGCATGTTGTTGTCTTTTCCTGCTGATGTCGCAGATTTAAAAAAAGTAGAGACTTTAGTGCGCTCTATTTTGATCCCTTTCCTTGTTTTTATCACTTACGACAGTTATAAGACATTAAATTAATCTACCGAATCATTAATATGGTATATAATAATAAAGAAGGAAATCGCACAATTTTAGGGCTAATTATTCACTACAAAACTGGGATATTATATTACGAAAAGTAATTATTATAACTTTTCTTTCGCCTGTAGTTGATGCATTCTGCAAACAATCGTTGCTCCCTCCATGTGCTATGCTGAAACATTTTCTGCAGAAAGAGCAATGTGTTTAATACTTATTACCTTTCACAGGTCCTGCCCAAAAATAAAAGTATCTTCCCAAACAGAAAGATAAACACAAATGTGCTTAGGTTTCTTCTTGGAGTTTTGTTCAGTTCATTGCAGCCATCGCTTTCCATGATTTTACTTGCTTTATAGAACCACAAACAAAAACAAAAAAAAAACACGTGTTTCTCTCTTCAATTCAAAGACGCGTCACGCAAGTGAACGAGACTCGTGGTTATAGATTTTAGTTCAGTTTTAAACTGAGGCTCTTTCCTGAGCCTTTCCTATTGGTTGCGAAGACAACATGGCTACGTGTCAGGTGAACGACAGGTTTCGAGATTTCGTCGAGGTTAGGCTACGTTAGGTTAGGCTAGGTGTATGTAAATGAACTGGATCGAAATAAGGGGTTCTTCTTTCCAATGCGAAATGTCACAGTCTTCCATTCGTTTTGTCTGCTTGTGCATGAGCAGACATGTTGGTAAATCGACCAATGGCAGAGTCAAATCTAAAACTGAACTAGAATCTGCAATGTCGCGTACGAGACATTGCTACCAACAGCTATTTAAAATACTGCTGCCAACATTGGGAAAAAGGAACTACCATTTCGATATATCGCATATTCCAAATATCCTTCTAAAACCCAGGATTCATAGCAGTGTATGAAATACGCGAGACATAGTCCAAAATAAGGGATCCGGGAGAGTCAATAAAATAAGGCTGAAACACGAGAGAACCCGGAAAATACGGAAGACCTAGCAACTCTAGTCCCAGACGAAACATCTGAGCCACCTGGCTCGGTCTTCTAAGCATTGTTTCTACCGTCATATTGTCTTTCTTTTAACTTTCATTGTCTTCAATCGCTGTTTGTTCAATAATACTAATATTCTCTAAATATACAAGTTAATCAACCTTGGATATAAGTGACACGAGAAATACATTATGAAAACTTTTTGTTCCTATGCTTGTGGCAGTTGTTAACTTGCACAGGTCAGCGGTTGCAGTTTTGCGTGTCTAGCACGCGCCGTTCCCTTACAGTCAGCTAATTGCATTGTTCCGTTTACGCTCAGTGCCTCCTGTACTTTACAAACTTTACAACGCAAGCATATTTAAATATCTACAACACCGTGTGATTCGTCACCAGTTTTTAAATCACGTAATTCGCTTCGTGAACTATCGAAGTTCATTAACTCGGCAATTTGGCTTAGGAGTCAGTCTGTCTGATAAACTGATGATGCAGGAGAAATGCAACGTTGCTTTATTGCAGGGGTTGTCAAACTTTTTAAACAGAGGTCGTATTAACCGTCAGAAGCCCCTCGTTAATATAGTAACAACAAATTCACACGCACGAAGCGTCTAATCAGATCAAACGGGGCTTGACAGCATTAAGTTACAGATTAATAACCGATGTAATTAAATACTTAATAAATGATTAGTCTTTCATTCTTAGTTGTTAAGAAAGTATAACGCATAAGAAATATCTTCACACATCTTACAAGAAACACAGTATAATAAGCAGTATTTTTAACTTGTTATAAATTATATATGTTGTTATAAACGTTAACATTTCACCGGAAATATGTTTTGAGGTCCCCAAAGTAAAAAAATACTTCTCTAGCACTTATGTGCATACAATGTATATAGTAGATAAGGCATTGATTTCCACCAAAAAAATCGGTGTCGAGATTTCACCGGAAATATGTGTTTTGAGGTCCCCTAGCCCGAAAAATCACTTTTAGAAAAAGTTTCGTGTGTGTCTATGGACAGCATTGTTCAAACGAAAACACCGATAAATATCACACTCGGTATTTAGGTTTACTGTCTTCCAAAGATGCGACACGAAGGTTTCCAACAAAATTCCCCAACCACAAACTACCCTTTATATGGAATATGTTTTGAAAATTTTGCTTTTCTCAAAAATGATTCTAATGATTTTGATTAAAATACCACATATGAAGATATTTCCATTACAAAATAAAATGTATATTTTGAAGACCTTCTGAAGATCTCTTTATTCTGGATGTGTTTTGCAGAATTTTTCATAACAGTTAAACAAAACATACAAAAGAAAAATGTAGATCTCGTTAAAACACATAATTGATGTCATACACATTTTTCTTGTAGAGTTGGCCGTTTTCGAGTTACTCCTTGACATTGGTTTCAATTTTAAGCAATTTAACATTTCCCAGATTGGACCATGCAAAATGAACCGAACTTCAATTGTTTCACATAGCGACAGCTTTTAAAAGATTAGAGTATGACATTCCCTTATTTTCCTTTCTACTTACACCGACCAAGTAATAAGGGTAGTTCTGCCAATGCTTATTTCGATTAACATGATGGAGATAAAGGAATAATCTTTTGTAAGAATAGTTTGTACATGGAACAGCTAGAGAAATTCATGTGAATGGAACACACCAGATTTCTAGAAAAAGGTCAGTGTGTGGTGTGATGTGTATGTGTGTGTGTTTCTGTGTGGACAGTATAACTCAAAAAGTTGGTTAAATATTGAACTCAGTATTTAAATTCAGAATCTTCTAGATTTTCAGAAAAATCCCCCACTGCAAATTACACTTTATATGGAGAACTTTAGATTTTTTTTTTATTTTCTGAAAATGGTTCTAATAATTGTGATTAGACTACCGTATATTATAGATATTTACATGAAAATAAAATATATAGGTACATTGAATTTCTTTGGAATAGCCTCTGTAGTTTTCTTCATTTTGGATGACTTTTGCATAGTTGGTACACCGTAAATACTACCCAGACAAAAGATATGGCAAATACACACAATTTATTCATATCATTTTTTTAGAATTAAGCATTTCCGATTTATACCTTGTTATGATTTAAAAACTTATACTTTCTCAAATAGGAAATCGTCATTTGTTTCATATAGTTTTAGTCCTGGTCATACAAAGAGAACCGAATTTCAATTATATAACGATAGCTTTTAAAAGATTTGACTATCGCTTTAGCCTAGTGTATTCCCTTGTTTCCCTTCTTATAAGGAATTGAGTAGTAAGACCATTTCAGCTAATGTTTATCTCGATCAGCAGAATAAGCTTTAGTAAGAATAGTTATAGAATATACAGGAAAAGTCTTGTGAATGGAAGATATCACAATTTTTAATTTTATTTATCTATTTTTTATTTTTTCTGTGGTGTCTGCCTCTTTGGTTTCGCAGATGTATAATATTCGTTGAGGATTAAGAGATTTCAAAATTGTTTACCGAAAACGCAAGAATTCGTATTCAATTATACCAAACTCTAATAAAATTCGTTAGAGCTCTTTTTAGGAACTGAAAAGAAAACACTCCCATGCACCGAACGGATTGTTTGGATTTGGAGGGATTTTTTTTTCTGGTATATTCACTATGTGTGGTTAAAGAGCCTGAGTTTAGTAACGAATCTCGTATATATTCCCTGGTTTTAAATGTAGCCATTAACTGTTCGCCTTCTTGACAATCTTAATTGTGCATTCAGAGAATCTGAAAATATTTATTTCCCTTAAATCCCATACCGAATTTTTTGTGGTATGCATGTTTATATTAACATAGGGTGTGTCAGAGAGGGTAAAACTACCTTCCAAATCTTTTTGGCAGCTAATGAATGAACAGCCAACCGTAAAGCACTTAAAGAAAATGAAAGAACGCTTGTCATTTCTTTAAACAAAGAGAAAATAAATGGTGCCGTTGACCAACGTGATAACGCGATAATACGCGGCTTTCTGCACGGCATTCGTTGATAACAGCTCACATATCTTGTTGGGGATTACGAAAAATATACAGCTCCGTTCAAAAGGGCCTTTAAAGTACTACAGTTGAACTTAAAAAGAGGTGGAAACATGTTGTTTTATGATTCCTGTCATGGCAGCTTATCTGTCCATCCTTTCTGGCACTATATCTTATCTTCCGGTGTTCTTATCTGTTTGTTCTATCCTATCCTCTTCTGTTCCGTCTCGCTTATCGAGGTTCGAATCACAGCTCTAACGAGCGAAGTCTGTTCAGAACAGGAATTTAAGTTCTAGTCAAACGACTCTTGAGTTACAATCATTAAAAACCATTTGCCTAGTGTACAGACATTGATATTTATCTGTGCGCTATTATCCAGTAATAAAAGTTCATTCATTTTCTTTTCAGTTTTTTTCCCCAGGTAGAATTTAAAACATTTAAATGTGAGAATTTTAATGTTGTTAAAATGTAACGTAATTTCGGTGGTAAATGGTATTTTCAGGATCTGGGATATCAGTTGTAGGGCTCTACTTCCTGAAAGTACAGGGAAAGCGCCAAGAAATCGGGGTTAGTCAAGAAAATCAGTAAATTTTGTTGAATCATATAAAACTAGCCCCAAAATAAAGTGATTTTAGAATCATTAACTATTAAGCGGCATGGAACAAACGATTACTTCTATGGCCACCCATTAGAGAGGACCAAATTTCAAATCCCGGGGGGATTTTGATTTTTCTTTTGTAATCTCCCTCAGTGGCTATGATTATATTTTTAATACCACCAACCAAAGTTCCAACTTAGGTCTAAAACAATGGTAAAATTGAAAACAGGTGGCAATAACGAACCTTCCTCTGCCGTCACCCATGATAATGACAGGAAGACTGGACAGAATTCTAATGATATCTGCATGAAGCAGAGGTACAGTTGCCTGGTACCAAGGCCTCTGTAAATACGTGGCGAAGCAAGATATTATGCTACAGGGATGAGACTTGAAAGATTAGCAGTCTACGTCGGGATATGGCGACGTAAAAATGCTTCACTGTTTCAAATGTTTCTAATATCACTATATGTAATACTTCTATGAATATTAGTTGTAATGACTGCTTATAGGCGAGTGATATATTTACATCTCTTCTTTATCCAGTTCTGCTTGCCTAAAATAAACAAAAGCTGTATTTATTATAACATAAAATTCATGTATTGAGCTGTCCTGATGTGCATCAAAAATACATTCCGACATTGAAAAGGTCCCATTTGCGCGCACGCGTGTGTGTGTGAGAGAGAGAGAGCGAGAGAGAGAGAGAGAGAGAGAGAGAGAGAGCGAGAGCGTATAACTGCAAATCGAAATGTTAGATAAATGACAAACTTGGTATTTAAATGTTCAAGGGAAAAAGTTGATGTGCTCCATTCACATTGCTTTCTCTAGCTGTTTCGCAAACAACCCTTCTTACAAAAGATTATTCTTTTATCTACATAATGCTAATCAAGATAAACATTGTCAGAACTGGTCTTATTACTTCTTTGTAAGTTGATGGGAAATAAGGTAGAGCACAGGCTCTTTGCTTCCTAGAAGCAAACAAAAGAGGAGCGAAAAGAAAGATGTCTCCGATTGAGAAAAGTTTAGCTTAAAACTGAAACCAATAATTCGGTTAGCTCTACAAAAAAATGTATATTGTGTGTTTTAATGAGATCCACATGTTTTGTGTAGTAAGCTTTTGTCTATCCATTACGGTTTGCCAGTTATACAAAAGTTATACAAAACTTATTCGAATTAAGAGACCGTCAGAGGCTATTCCCAAAAAATTCAAGATATATATTTCATTTGTCATGAAAATATATTAAACACATGGCATTTTAATAAAACTCGTTATTGTCACTTTTGATAAAACAAAACTTTTCGAAAAATGTTCCATGTAAAGGATAGTTAGGGTCGTGGAGAATTTTCTTGAAAATATTCGTGTCGCATCCTTGGAAGATACTAAACTTAAACACAAATTTTGATATTTAACCGATTTTTCGTTTTTGAGCTATGCTGCCAACAGATACACACACAGACAGACATACAGACACACACGCATTTTTTTTAATCAGGGGGTCTCAAAACATATATTTCTGGTGAAATATCGATATCGAATTTTTGTTTGAAATACAATATCTTCTCTATTGTACACACATGCGAGGGAAAATAAAAATGTGTCCCTAATCTCGTATTTTCTCACTTATTTGGAACGTGATAAGGCAAGTAAAACAGTTTAGCCCGCCTGGGTAGTGTGGTGGTGGCGTGTCTGCCTCATATTCAACAGGTCGTGAGTTCGAATCTCGCTTAGGGTGAGTTACCTGGATGAGGTTTTCTCGGGGTTTCCCCTTATCCTAAGAAGACGAATGTCGAGTAACCTTAAGCTCCATGGACCTCGAGATCATTTGAGCATCATTTCAGCAATTTCATTCATCGTACAATATGACCAACTAGGTTAAAGGACGTTAAGCTACCCCCACCCAAAATAAAACCGTTTACTTCCTCAATCATACATCTAACCCGAAGTAAGGTTAACTAAATGACTGTAGAAGACCGAAAGTGTTATAAATAAACCATGTGCAATTATGAAGTGCACCAGTTTTGCTGATACAACTGTAAGGGAACTTAAACGAGCATTTCCATAGAAATTCAGGTGAAAGACCATAACTGTTTAATGAACCTTTATTATTATTATTATTATTATTATTATTTTATTCGTCGTCATATTCCTTAGATCTGTTTCCACTTCAAGAGAGTTCATCTTTCTTCTTTTTATGAGCCGACCAACATTCCTTTTACCTTTGGGTTGGTGTGGAAGCCATTTGGATGACATTCTTTCTATGTAGAGCAGCAGTCAGATCATGCATTTTGAATTCTTTCTAACAAATTATAAATGTTTAATTCTCTTCATATTTCCTCATTCTATATTTTGTCTAGAAATATGCAATCTGCTGTTGAACGTAAGAACATTTCAGCGAACTCTATCCTTCATTTATTTGAATTGTTATGTTTTCGGAAGTGCATGCTGGTGTGTATTCACTTTTTAATACCATTGTATGTAACTATATATATAATAAGACCGTTTTTGTTAATGTTACCTCGATTACCATGAAGTGAATAGAAAGACACGTCAGTGCATATATATGTGTGTGTCTTTCTATTTATATATAATGCTATATATATATATATATATATATATATATATATATGCAGGTGACGTGTCTTTCTATTTACTCCATGCTAATCGAGATAATATTAACGTATTATTACGCATTTCCTTGTAGGTACAAGGAATGCTTGTATACGCAATGCTAAAGCGATTGTCAAATCTTTTAAAAGCTATCGCTATATGAGGTCAGTAAAATTCGGTTATCTTTAATACGTCAGGAGATAGAAAGAGACAGACAGAGTTAGGGAACGAAAACGAATAGTACTTCCGATTTGAAAAAGCATAACATTTTGAAACATTTAAACAAATTCCCAGAAAATTCAAGATTTACATTTCATTTGTCATAAAATATTTTAAGCCAGTGGTATAATCAAAGTTGTTGAGACCATTTTTGAGAAGACAAAATATTTCGAAGATTTTTCCAAGTAAAGAGTAACTTTAGTGAGGGATTTTCTTGAAAATCTTCGTGTCCCATACTTGGAGATACTGATAAATATTTTGTGTGGTGTTTAACCGACTTACACACACACCCACAACACACATTCACACAGGGAATGCCAATTTTCTAAAAAAAACTCTCTTTTTTGGTTTCAGGGGACCCCAAAAAGTGGGTTTCCAGTGAAATATCGATATCGAAATTTTGGGTGGAATGCAATATCTTCTCTATTTGCTGTGTATGTGACAGAAAAAGTAAAACAAGTCCATTTTCACAAAAATGGCTCTAACGATTTTGACTTAAATATCGTATATATATTAACATATTTACATGATAAATAAAATGTAATTGTAATATAAATTGAATGTAAATATAATTTTAAATTAAATATAATGTAAATAAATGCATGCAATACAATGTTTTGGAAATACGTTTTTAAGTCCTATTCATTCGGAAGGAATTTTTGTCTAATCCTGTATAACTGTAAACGTTAAGTATTAGACGAAAACGTTCTACTCAAAAAATCTAATGGCATTACTTTCTCTACCTATTCTCCAAGAAATTATTCTTACAAAATCTGTGGACAACATAACTCAAAAACGAAAAGTATGTTAAATACCAAATTTGATATTTAACTTTAGTATCTTTCAAGGATGCGACACAAAGATTTATAAGAAAATCCCCTCACTTCAAACTACTCTTTACATGGAAACATTTTCGAAAATTCTGATTTTCACAAAAAATGGCTCAAATGCTTTTGATTAAAATTTGGTATATTACATATATTTATATCAAAAATAAAATATACATTCTAAATGACTGTTGTATAGCGTGTATGTAAATAGTAAACTGTAAGACATAGAGAAAAACTTACTGCACAAATAATGTATGTCTCGTAAATACACCATTTGTGTTATATATAATGTTTTTGTAGAGTTAACCGTTTTTGAGATATTCCGTGTATAGGTTTCAAATTTAAGGCTGCTTGAATTTTTCTCATACGGAAAGACCTTTTTCTTTTTCTCTCTTTTGTTTGACTCCAAGCAAGCAAAGAGAATGGAATTTCAATTGTTTCACATAGCAACCTGCTTTAGCTTAGTGCATCCACTTATTTCCCTTCTACTTACAAAGATCAGTTCTGTTAATGTTATCTCGATTAGCATGATGTAGACAAAAGAATAATCTTTTGTAAGAACATTTTGTTTGCGGAACAGCTAGAGAGTCATGTGAATGGAACACATTAGATTTATATTTATTCTGTTTTGTGGAAATTTACTTGCATATATATCCAGGTACCCGGGAATCTGCAAAGCCGATGTCCCACGGTCAAATATTTCGGTCTAATACTCTTCAAACTACAAATTGTATCGTGGGACATCGGATAATTTCATTGTACACAATTTCCGTCCTATTTTTTGGTCCAATTCCAGTTTGCTACAACAGGATATACAGCAGTTTCTAAGTTTTGGTCCAAACATATAAAATCAACCAATGGTAATGACGTAATAAGAGCGCAGCTAACGCTGTGTCTTACTTCCCGCCAACATGATTGAATGTGTGATACTTGGCTGTATAATGTAGACTTGTCCCAAATAATAGGGTTATAGTAGCTGAGCAATGGTTGAAATACAGTTTTTTGTGTGGCAGAGATTTATGAAATAATGACTCGGGTATTTATAACTCCTGGAAATGTATTTTATTGGATCCATTTGTACCTAAACTTCTTTTCTCAACAAAATATAAAAACGCTACCTTTGATTTACTGGTATGAACTGCTTCAAATTTGTGTCTTGGCGAGTGATTTTTTGCCTCAACTAAGGACAACAACCTTCCAAACTAATTTCCGTCCATTCTAAGGAAGTTAAAATAGAACCTAAGGGTCAGAAACGCGTTCATTTTGCAGTATATGTAGTACACCTCTTCCTTGGCCTGCATTGTATTCATGGTCTAGTCCACCAGTGCCTCTTTATTGATTTTTACTTTCTCTATACGTACTATGTACATAGTGTATAGAGAAGGTATTGCACTCCACCAAAAAATTCGATACCGAGATTTCACCGGAAATATATGTCCCCTGTATCCAAAAAAAGTATTTTCAGAAAAAGGTCCGTGTCCGTGTGTCTGTGAACACGATAACTCGAAAACGAAAAGTCGGTAAAATACCAAACTTGGTATTTAGGTTTAGTATCTCCCAGGGATGCAACACGAAGAGTTTGAGAAAAATCCCCCACCCTAATCTACCCTTTACATAGAACTTTTTTTCGAAAATTTTGATTTTCTAAAAAATGGCTCTAACGATTTTGATTAGAAATATCGTATATTAAAGATAGTTATCTGGCCAATAAAATGTATATTTTGAATTTTCTGAGAATAGCCTCTGAAGACTACTGTATATTAGGCCAATTTTACGGAATTTTGCATAACTTCTAAACCGTAAGAGATGGACAAAAACTTACCACACAACAAATGTAGAGCACTTATAAAGACACAATTTATGTTACATACATTTTGTTCGTGGAAGTGATTGTTTTTGAGATATTCCTTGTTTTTGGTTTCAGCTATAAAAAACTTCTACTTTTCTCATACAGGACTTTGTGAACTCATGTCCATACAAGCAAAGGAACTTCAGACACATAGCAACCAGCCTTTCACTATCACTTTAACTTATGGTACTTCCTTATTTCGCTTCTACTTACAAGCTTCTGCATTTTTTCTCGATTAGCAGGAAGTAAATAGAAGCATAAGCTTTTTAACAATATTTTGTTGCAGAGATGTAGAGAAAGTCATGTGAATGTAACACATCAGATGTTTTATTTATATTATAACTTGCTCTTGCAATGGATACATAATTTAAGCTTGCGACAGCGAACGTAAATAATTGTGGATCAGCAACCTCCACCATTTTCTATCAGCTGTTCAAATGCATGCAAGAAATATTTGGAACAATACACACATCCGTGGGAATGGTATGGAGAAATTGTACACAACGTTCACGTTGTATAAACAATTTAGACCAAATTTTGACCGTGGTACATCGGCTTAAGAATTCACCATATCCGTTTGTAGTGGCCTCTCAACAGACCATATTATACGCCCTGAGCCTTTACAACCTTCAACCATCGCAGGTAGGAGGCAAACCTGCTGCAAATTGCAGTAGCCTGTTGCGAATACTGCAGACATTCGATATTATTTTTCTTTTGGGTGCAACGCCTTTCTTTTCGTATGAAGAATTGCCTCTAGTTCTGAAAGCAAAGCTTATGCAACCAAAGACTTGATAGAACACACACGCACATGTTCGGCATATGTCATAAAAAGTAATCCCCGTTGTTTAGTCTCGCCAAAAATCTGTCCGCGAAACGTATAGGTATTAACTCCAGGCAGCTGCGGAAAATTATCCAACAAATTGTTGTCGCATTGTGCGTGGTGAAACAATACGCAAACAACTGTCGTTCGATTGAATGGCGTATTGAGGTCTCGCTGACAGTAATCACAGGACGAGGGTCACAAATTAAACATCGCTGGGGGAGGACAAGGAAAGGGTAGCTGCGGATGTACTACTCCCCCTCACTGTTGCGTGCAATATGCTCAATTATTTTATACCAGTCACTTATTGAATTTTTTTTCCTGGCACACAAGAGGAAATACCTCGGCTGATATGCTATATTCCATCGGTTTTAAGATTAAAAAATCTGATGTGTTCCATTCACATGACTTTCTCTACACCTCTGCAAAAATTATTGTTAAAAAGCTTATGCTTCTATTTACTTCATTCTAATTGAGAAAAAATTAGCAGAAATACCTTGCTTCCTTGTAAGTAGAGGCAAAATAAGGGAGTACCATAGGTTAAAGTGACAGTCAAAACCTGGTTGCTAAGTGACTGAAGTTCCTTTATTTGTATGGACACGAGTTGACACATTCCTGTATGAGAAAAGTATAATTTTTTCAAAGCTGAAACTAAAAATAAGGAATACCTTAAAAACGATAAACTCCACAAAACATATGTGTAACATAAATTGTGTGTTTTAATATGGTCTACGTTTTCTGTGTGGTAGGTTTTTGTCAACCTCTTACGGTTTAGCAGTTATGCAAAAGTCCTTAAAATTCATTCAGAATAAAGTACTCTTTAGAGACTATTTCCAGAAAATTCAAGATATACACTTTATTAGTCGTGTAATTTAATATATGGCATTTTAATCAAAATCGTTAGAGCCATTTTTGAGAAAATCAACATTTTCGAAAAAAGCTCCATGTAAGGATTAGTTGTGGATGGGAGGATTTTCTTTAAAATCTTCGTGTCGCATCCTTGGAAGATATCAAACCTAAATACCAAGTTTGGTTTTTAACGGTCTTTTGGTTTTTGAGCTATGCTGCCCACAGAAACACATACACACATACTCACAGACAGACAGACAGACAGACAGACCACACGGGCATGTTTCTAAAAATGCTGTTTTTGGATTCAGGGGTCTCAAAACATGTATTTCCGGTGATATCTCGGTATCGAATTTTTGGGTGCATTACAATACCTTCTCTATACACTATGTATGCACATAGTACGTGTGGAGAAAGTAAAATGTACTGAGATGCATACACACGATTTGTCTACCCATTCCTCAAAAAGTTGTTCTTATAATAGCTTATATTTCTATCTACTTCATGTTACTGGAGAAAAATATTTGCAGCTTTTTTTTTTTTTTTTTTTTTTTTTGAGAGCGTACAGGTTCATATGACGTGGCAGAAATTATGTTCTTTTTGCATGTAAGATGACGAGAAAAAATGTCTGATGTATTCCATTCACATGAATTTCTCTACCTGCCGTGCAAACTATTCTTATAAAAGATTACACATCCATCTACTTCATGCTAATCGAGATAAACATTACCAGAAATAACTAGCAGGGAAATAATGGAATAGGTTAAAACCACAGTCAAATGTTTTGAAAGCTGTCGCTATGCGAAGATGTAGAATTCGTTTCTATTTACATAACCAGGAGCAAAACAAAATTGATATGAAACAAATGACCACCTTCCATTTGAGAAAAGTATAAGTAATTTAAATATGGAACCATTTATAACAAATAACTCGAAATGTTCAACTCTACAAAAAATGTATATAACATAAATTGTGTGTTTTAGAAAACTCTACATTTTTACTTTCTCTATACGAAAAATGTACATAGTGTATAGAGAAGGTATTGTTGCACCCAAAAATTCCGAGATTTCACCGGAAATACATGTTTTGAGAACACCTAAATCCAAAAAAAAAATTTAGAAAAATATCCCTGTGTGTCTATCTGTCCGTGTGTGTGTGTGTGTGTGTGTGTGTGTGTGTGTGTGTGTGTGTGTGTGTCTGTATGCAGCATAGCTCAAAAACGTAATGACCATTAAATTCCAAACTTGGTATTTAAGTTCAGTGTCTTCTAAGGATGCGACACGAAGATTTCCAAGAAAATCCTTCACCTCCAACTACCCTTTACATGGAACATTTTTTGAAAATTTTGATTTTCTCAAAATTGGCTCTAACGATTTTGATTAAAACATCGTATATTAAAGATATTTACATGACAAATAAACTGTATATCTTGAAATTTCTGAGCATAGCCTCTGAATATATCTTTATTCTGAATGAATTTTGCGTATTTTTGCGTAACTGGTAAACCGTAAGGGATAGAAAAATTAATATATAAAGAATGTAGAGCTCGTTAAAACACACAATTTATGTTATATGATTCTTTGTTTTCGTGGAGTTGGCCGTTATCGAGATATTTCGTGTTATTGAATTCAGTTGTAAAAGACCTCTCATATGGGAATTTCTCAACTCGTGGCCATGCAAAGGAACTTCAATCAGATGAAAAACAGCTTTTAAACATTTGACTATCGGTTAAGTCTGTTGTACTTCATTATTTCGGTTCTATTTAATAGGAAGAAAGTAATAAAACTATTTTTGCTCATTTTACCTGGATTATCATGAAATAAATAGAAGAACAAGCTTTTTAACAATAATTTGGTGTAGAGATGTAGAGAAATTCATGCGAATGGAGCACATCAGATTTGTTATTAAGTTTTTGTCTATCTCTTACAGTTTACCATTCATGCAAAAGTAATTCATTTTAATATACTCTGATACACAAGATACAATTAATAAAATTACCTTCAATTAATTATAATATCATCCTTTAATTTCCTCATTCAGAAAGAGGAGGACTTCAAAGACTATTCACAATAAATTCAGATATACATTTAATTGCCTTGTAAATATTTTTAATATACGATGATTAATCAAAATCATTACAGCTATTTTTAAGAAAATCGAACACTTCGAAAAAACTTCCATGTAAAGGGTAGTCTGGAATGGGGGTATTTTCTTGAAATTCTTCATGTAGCATCTTTGAAGGATACTAAACTTTTGATTTATGATGTTCACAGACACACACACACGCACATACACGGAAATGGTGAAATATAGCTATCAAAATGTTTAGTGGAATATAATATATTCTCTACCTACTTTGTACGTACGTTGGAATCGGTAGAGAAAGTAAAAAGGAATAGTGATTTTCCACTTGAGAAAAGTATAAGTATTTGAAAATTCAAATCAACAACAAAAGAATACAAAAGGTGATTAACGACATAAAGCTATGTATTTAGCACGAATTGTCTGCTTTAATAAGTCTTAATTTCTTTTATGCAATAAGATGTTGTCTAAATCGTACGTTTCACCAGATAAACAAAAGATATTTAAAATGAATAACAAAGGTTATTCCCAGAAAATTAAAGTTATTCATTTAATTTGTCATGCAAACGTAGTAAATGATTTAATTAAAAGAGATATGACAATCTTTTTTATAAAAATCAAACACAAGAAAGTTAATCTCCATGTAAAATGTAGTGTGGGCAGGGGGATATTGCCTTGAAAATCTTCGATTCGCGTCAAGTTCGGTATTCATTCGGTATTTTTGAGTAAGTAATGCTGATCTCTCATGTACGGGCACATATGGATCTTTTTTTTAGAAATATGTTTGGTTTTCTGGGGATCTCAAAACATGCATTTCCAGTTTAATCTCATAATCGAATTTTCAGTGAAGTACTACACTATCTCTGCTTATACAAAGCACATAGGAGAGAAATTAAAAAATATGATGCATTCACATACCTTTCTCTACCATCACAATTCCTATTGATTCATTACATATACATTATGTGAATTATTCACATAAAAAGTGGTTCTTCTGTTCTCGTAGATTACTCACGATATGCTTTTAGATAGGAATTAATTAAACAAGTCGATTTCTACATGAGAAACATTATTCAAAAACCTCATTCATATTAAAAAGCTATTGAGCTAGGGGGGGAAATAGAAAGAAATGTAGAAGAAAAAAAAAAGAAGGAAGAAAGGAAACTAAGAATTAAAACTTTCACACATATCCGTTAGGTGATGATTAGGAAAAATCTGATATATTTCATTCACATGAATTTCTCTAACTATTCTTACAAAAGTTTGTATCTTCTTCATGCTAATCAAGATAAACATTAGCAGAAATGGACATATTACCTAGATCCTTATACGTGGGAGAGAAATTTGAGAATACACTGGGCTAAAGCGATTGTCAAATCTTTTAAAAGCTGGTTACTATGGTACGAAGTAAACCAAAAGAAAAATGAATTGCAAATTTCCATTGTAATAAAGTTCAAGCTTTAAAATTAAAAAAAATATTTCGGAAATAGTTAACCCCCAAAAATGTACATTATATATATATATATATATATATATATATATATATTGCATGTTGTAATTGCTTTAGGTACATTTTTTGTGAAGTACGTTTTTGTCTATCTTTTATGGTTTACAGTTATGCAAAAGTCATCCAAAAGGAAGAGATCTTCATAGGATATTCCCAAAAAATTCAAGATATATATTTTATTTGTCATGTAACTTAATTATCAATTTGGTATTTAACCCACTTTCGTTTTAAGTTATGTTATTGACAGATACATACGGACCACACACACATACAGACACACCTTGTTCTATAAATGCTTTTCTATACCGGAGACACTAAAAGTTGTATTTTCTTTGAAATCCCGGCTTGGATTTGTTGCTTGCAGTGAAATACGTTCCCTATTGTATTAAGTACGAAATATAGAAAATAAAAATCGAAACTTGAAGTATGGAATATTTAGAAAATGAGCAATGCTACGTGAAAACTAGAATGTGAGACATAGTATTTTAAATATCTATGTATTTCCCTTTAGCATAGCTTATATATTTTTAGATTTCTTTGTTATACGTACATAGTATAGAAATTTCGATTACATAAAGAGAAGTTCACATAATATTTATAGGAAATTCAATATACCCATTTTATTACTCATGATAATATTTTAATTAAAGCATTTTCCATATAAAGGATAGCGTGAGAATGGGGTGGGAAGGGTCTTGAAATTCTTCATGTCGCATCCTTCAAAAATGCAGAACAAAAATATCAAGTTTGATATTCAACCCGGCGTTTCGCTTTATGTTGCCCCCCCCTCTCTCTCTCTCTCTCTCTCTCTCTCTCTCTCTCTCTCTCTCTCTCTCTCTCGTACACGCGCACACACACACACACCCAGTGACGTACACAAGAGACTTTTACTAAATTTGCTTTGAACTCTTTTCCTTTGGGGGGGGGGGGACTAAGAGGAATGCAAAGCATATTTTTTCAATAACATCTCCGTCAGAATTTTTGGGTGAAATAAAATATTTGCTTTTACGCTGTACAAGTGACAGAGAAAGTAAAAACGAACAATTTTAATAGGACAAGCTAGTAATGCTGTAGGAGAATGGATATTTTTGAAAAGTCAGAAATTGGTCATGAATGCGTTTAGTTTAGTAATGTATGCTAAGGATATAATTTAAAAATCTGACGTGTTCCATTCATATATCTTTTTCTTCAACCCTGAAACAAAATATTGTTAAAAAGCTTATCATTCTATTTACTCCATGCTAATCGAAAAAACATTAGCAGAAATGGTCTTATTACTTGTATGTAGAAGGGAAATAAGGGACTACAGTATGCTAAAGCAATAGTCAAATCTTTTAAAAGCTGTCGCTGTATGATTGAAATTCGTTTCTTTGCATGGCCAGAAGTCGACAAATTCCGATAAAAATTATTTTAATTATTAACAAGGAATATCTCGAAAATGGTCAACTGCACGATAAAATTTAATGACATAAATTTTATGTTTTAACAAAATTCATATCTCTTATGTTTTACTAGTTATCCAAAAGTCATTCAGACTGAAGAGGTCTTCAGAGACTATCCCTAGAAAATTCAAGGTATACATTTATTTGTGTGTGTGCATGCGAACATCATAACTCAAAAGGGAAAAATCCGATAAATACCATACTTAGTATTTTAGTGCAACATCATCAAAGTATGCGGCTCGAAAATTCAAGAAAGTTCTCCTACCCCAAACATTATTTATATGGAATTTTTTTCAAAAAATTAAGTTACAATTATAGTAGTAATAAATACTGAATGATCATAAAATATATAAGTTCTATTAATGGGAAAGCAGTTTACATTCATTATTATTAGTAGTATATATTTATTTATATATTTGTTGAAACAAAAAATAATAAGTTCCCGTATTTAGGGCTGCCAACAAGGGCAGAGTAAATTACAAATGAACTATCTAATTGAAACTCTGCAATAAAGATAATTTAATATCAACAGTTTTCATTAGTTTGACAATCGAAAAGGAAGCTAGAAGGTGCAAAAGGATTATTAAACATGATATAACTTTGACATTCAAAAAATAATGTATGGCAATGCAATATAGACCTACAAATTACTAAAAATTGTTACTATACAAATAATTCGAAGAAAGGAAATTGAAACTCTTATTGGAGACATAGCGGCTTCTTTTAGTTTTTCTTTCTTCAATCCAAACTTTTTCCAGGTATTGAAAAAATGCAAAGGAATGGTATCCCGAGCTCCATTCATCAGACTGATTACTTCTATGGGTTTTATATTGTATTTTGCCTTGAGATTTGGGATGGTGAATGTGTAAATATTCCTTCTTTCTTTGTCGACATCTTCTGGCTGCCTTTAAAGTTTACAAATCTAACGTAGTGTCGATGATAATCCTATTTTTATGTTTTCTCGAACTGTAATCATGTCAGTTCGTCTTGTGCTACCGTTGGTTTCCAGAGCGTGGACTTCTTCGAAGACTTTGTAGTTCGTCGGCTATCATTGAGCGAATTTTGTGAATTTTGAGAGTTGCTTAATACTTCTCCATGAGGATAAGATCCCAGATGTGTGCAAGCGTTTCTATCTCTCTGAGGCAACGCCGACAGAAGCTGTTGTCTTGGATCTACCCGGTATGGAAAACATGGCGATACTTTAACTGTCATTTTTACTTTCTCTAGCCCCATATGTACAATGTGCATAGGGATAGAGAAGTATTGTATTCCACCCAAAAATTCGATACCGAGATTTCACCGGAAATGCATGTTTTAGGACCCCCTGTATCCAAAAAAAGCATTTTGAGAAAAAGGTCCGTGTGTGTGTCCGTGTGTCTATGAGCATGATAACTCAAAAACGAAAAGTAGCTAAAATACCAAACTTGGTATTTAAGTTTACTATCTTCCAGGGATGCGACACGAAGATTTTGAGAAAAATCCCCCCACCCCTAACTACCCTTTACATGGAACTTTTTCCGAAAATTTTGATTTTCTTAAAAATGGCTCTAACGATTTTGATTAAAATATCATTTATTAAAGATATTTATCTAATAAATAAAATGTATATCTTGAATTTTCTGGGAATAGCTTCTGAAGACCTGTTTATTCTGGATGAATTTTGCTTAATTTGGCATAACTAGTAAACCGTAAGAGATAGACAAAAACTTACTATACAAGAAATTTAAGTCTTGTTAAAATATACAAGTTATGTCATATACATTTTTCTCGTGGAGCTTATCGTTTTCGAGGTATTCATTGTTATTAGTTTCAGTTGAGAAGTACTTATACTTTTCTCAGACGGGAGTGTCCGTTTTTCGTTTGTTCTACTCCTGGCTAAGAAAAGAAGCGATTTGTGATTACAATCGCATAACGACAGCTTTTAAAACATTTGACTATTGGTTTAGCCTAGTGTATTCCCTTATTTTCTTCCTACTTATACGGAACTAAATAATAAGAACATTGTGCTAATGAGTACCACGATTAGCAAGGTGCAGAAAGAATAAGAAATTTGTAGAACAGCTAGAGAAAGTCATGTGAGTGTAACACATCAGATTTTTATAGATTCGCGCCATTCACTTAATGTTAGGCCATCACGGTTTCAAATCCATAAAATTGTTGGCTTCTGTTCTTTGAGTAATTCGACGTCGAGTCCTTTCTGAGGAAGTTTTGCCCAGGCATGTACTTCTCTTCCTCGAAGTATGCTCTTGATAAGTCGAACGTCAAATAGCCCAGTGCAGGAATTCTTCAAGCTTCAAGGAAGCTGCTAAATTTAACAGAAGAAGTTACAGAATAAATATTTCAAATATAGCTCTGAAGAAATAAAGTTGATGTGTTCCGTTCACATAATTTTCTTTACATCTCTGTAACAAATTATCGTCAAAAAGCCAATATTTCTATCTACATCATACTAATCCAGATAAATATTAGCAGAAATGGCCGTAATACTTGCTTCCTTGTAAGTAGAAGGGGAATAACTGATTATCCTAGGCTAAAGCGATAATGAAATCTTTTAAATAGAAATTCGTTTCTTTGCACTGCAAGGAGTTGATAAATGGGTATGAGAAAAAGAAGTCTTTTAAAAGTTAAACCAATAACAAGAAATATCTCGGAAATGGTCAATTCCACGATAAAATGTTTGGAACATAAATTGTGTGTTTGACATCATCTATATTTTTGTGCGATAAGTTGTCTATCTCTTACAGTTTACCAGTTATGCAAAAGTTACCAGAATGAAGAGGTCTTCATAGGCTATTCCCAGAAAATTTAAGGTATAAAATTAATTTGTCATGTAATATCTTTAATATATGGTATTTTAACCAAATGAGTCATTTTTGAAAAAATTAAAACATTTCGAAATTTCTTCTGTGTAAAAAGTAGTTTAGAGTTGGGAATTTCCTCAAAATGTATATGTCGAATCCTTGGAAGATAATAAACTTAAATGCCAATTTTGGTATTTTACCGACTTTTCGTTTTTGAGTTATCGTGTTCACATACACGTGGACACACATACGCACACACAGGGAATTCAGGGGACCCTAAAACGGGTATTTCCAGTGAAATCTCGGTATCAAATTTTTGTGTGGAATGCAATACCTTCTCTACCCATGTACTAACGTCCTATGTAGAGAAAGTAATTAACGCATATTCCAAAATATATAATTTGTGTGGTAAATATTTGGGACAAAAATATTTTAATCTGAAAATATTAAATTCGATGCCTACAAGTGCCTTTTTTCAGCCTTTAGGTATACATAGCTTGTAGTTGTTTGCCCACGCAGTATTGACAGTAGTTTCCACAACACCCTTTTCACCAACAGACAAACCACGGCGTTGTTTTCGCAAAACAAACTGCATGAATGAACGGTATTAACAAGGTACCTACGTCTTTCTGTGTGGTTTTAAATTTCCGCTGAGCTCTCCCTTCTCCTGCCTCCTCCCCCTTATTATTCGTTTTTTCGTACCATAACGAACGGCCAGCCCACCCTAATCATGCAACACATCTGCCGCAACTACACAGAAGGCTTTGGCAGACAAGCATATATCAATAAATCAGCAGCCACGTGTCTCGGCTTTTGATAACTCTGCTGCTTTGCAAATATAGTAAGATAATGAAAAGTATTGCATCCTAAAATTCGATACCCTCATTTTTAATACGTATTTTCAGGACTGTTGAATAAAATATGTGTAGGTGTGTGTGTCTGTATATTTGTCTGTGGGCAGAATAACTTTAAAAAATCTGATGTGTTACACTCACATGACTTTCTCTACATCTCTGCAACAAATTACTCTTAAAAAGCTTATACTTCTATTTACTTCATGTTAATCAGACTAAAACAGCAGAAATAGTCTTAATACTTGGTACCTTGTTGCTATGTTTGCTTTGTTCCTTGCTGGTTGCTCTGTCACTGATGTTCCTTTGTTTGTATGGAAGCTGTTGACAAATTCCTATATGAGAAAAGTATAAGTTTTCATAGAGAGACCAAAAACAACGAATGATTCAAAAACGACCAACCATGAAAAAAAAATGTTTATAACATAAATTGTGTGTTTTAACATGTTCTACATGTTTTGTGTGGTGAGTTTTTCTCCATCTCTTACGGTTTAGCAGTTATGCAAAATTCCGTAAAATTTATCCACAATTCAGCGGCTATTCCCAGAAAATTCAAGATAAACATCTTATTTGTCAGGTAAATATCTTTAATATACGATATTTTAATGAAAATTGTTAGAGCCATTTTTGAAAGAATCAAAATTTTCGAAAAAGTTCCATGTTTAGGGTGGGTTTTTTCTCTCAAGATCTTCCTGTCGCACCCCTGGAAAATACTAAACTTAAATACCAAGTTTGGTATTTTACCAACTTTTCGTTTTTGAGTTATCGTGTTCACAGACACACGGACAAACGGACAAACACATGGACCTTTTTCTGAAAATGTTTTTTTTTTTATACAAGGGACACTAAAACATATATTTCCGGTGAAATCTCGGTATCAAATTTTTGTGTGAAGTGCAATACCTTCTTTATACAATATATATAGTACATGTAGAGATAGTAAAAATTTGATAAATACCTAATATTAAACAAATAAATATTAAAGTAATGAGTATGGATTTGGATGACCTAAAAATCACTTAAAATGATCAATAAATTGATGTTCTTAGTATGGGAAATTCATCTAAAACGAATAAAAATGCATTAAAACGTGATATAAAAACGGTGATGATTATTTTGAAACCTTAGTTTTATTTTTAAAATATCCCTAAATGTAACTATACGACACATTTAAACCACAAGTACTGCAAACTAAAAAAATCAGAATCAAAACACAGTTTAATACAGCAAAGCGCAATGTGTAAATAGTTTATATTGTGGTGCTCTTATATGCGCTAGGAATATTTATATTTATGGTTGAAAATTTCCCATGCCTTATTTCATGTTTTGAAAAAGGTATACACAATAAAACTGCTTTAAATTGTCAATATTGCATTTATAAAGGCTTACCTTATTCTGTGTTACAGGTCATTTGCGGATTTTGTATTTCAAGTTCCTGAGATGGTCCTAAAACATTCCTGTACATAGAAAAACTTTGTTCTACGTCTACTGATGGGAGTTGAAGTTCACAAGATCATTTGGTATAATTTTATTTTCATACACGCTTGTCAAACTGTTCACCTCATAGAATTGTGGAAATGTTGCACATAGCATTTTTAATTTCGATTTTTATTTCCTTCATCAGTTCGTGCATCTGAGCCAAAATCCCATAACACTAATGAGATACATAAAGATATTAATCAATATCATCAGAAAATTAAGGCAGAATCAGGTTTTTCTACCAAATTAAACACCTCTAGCATATTGCAGAAAGTTTTTAAATACGATATAGTACTGATAATGGCATTACTGTCTTCAAATTGTTGAAAAATTACCTGAGATGAGCAAGTTTTCTTCTGCTTTTTATTCATATATATAGAATGTAATTATCCTATAATACACTAGGCTAAAGTGGTAGTCAAATCTTTTAAAAGCTGGTTGCCATATGATTGAAATCAGGTCCTTTGCATTGCCAGGAGTTGACAATTTCCCGTATGAGAAAATATTTGTATTTTAAAACTGAAACTAATAACAAGGAATATAGCAAATTTGGCCAACTCAAAATGTGTATGACAAACTGTGTGTTTTAACGAGACCTACTGTTTTTGTCCAGCAAGTTTTTCTATCTTTTGCGGTTTACCAGTTAAGCAAAATTTAGAAAAAATGATCCATAATAATTTAAGAGGTCTTTAGAGGTTATTCCAAGAAAATTCAAAATATAATTTTTATAATGTAAATATCTTTAATATACAGTATTTAATCGTTAGAGCAATTTTTAGAAAATCAAAATTTTGGTAATTTTTTCCATGTAAACGGTAGTTTGAAGTGGGGGATTTTCCTCAATATCTAAGTGTCTCATTCGAAAGTATTTTACGGACTTTTAGTTTTTGAGTTATCATGTTTATAAACACAGACACACACACAACAGATGCATCTTTTTCTAAACATGCCTTTTGGATGCAGGGGACTCTAAAACGTGTATTTCCGGTGAAATCTCGGTATCAAATTTTTTTGGGTAGAATGCAATACCTTCTCTTTGTACCTACCATGTACTATATAGAGAAAGTAAAAGCTGGCGTTTCAATATGTAATTGCTAGGGTTAGTGATTTTTCGCAAATGTGATATAGTGGGAAATGTTCATAAAGGTTTGTACTCCTGTAGTTTTATATTTCATGACTTGCAAACCATTGTTGAGTGTGCTTTTAAGATGTAAAGTTGACTGAAATTTTGAACATTATACCATTTAGCTATGTAAATGCGAAATTACATTGCAACAGTGCGGAATCTGCAATCTGCGTCTCCATCTACAGGTTGTAGCTTTTCATGAAATAACAATAATAATAATGTTATTTAAAATAAAATTTGACACTCTAGTCCGGAGGTGGTCGTCCAGTATAACCTATTCTCGGGCCAGGCCGGACCTAAAAATGTTTGCCTGTTCAGACTACTAATGCTTCTTCGTCTCCGTATTGGGTAGGTACTCCATAACTTGTTATTCTGAAAGATAAAACAGGCTGCATAAAGGTATAATGAAGCTGTGTTTTGCTGGCTGCATATTCTGAGGGCGTTGCGTTACAGTTTCACAATACCGCAGCAGGGAATCGCACAGGAGAGGGTTTGTATGCTTGCTGATAAGAAACAAATGAAAATTGCTTTCCGCGTCACCAAACATCGGCAACCAGATAACGATTACCCGTGCACGTTCTTCGGTTTTCCTCCTACCCCAACAAAGGCGAAAAGGGGTTGCGTTGTAACGGCCATTGTACCCGCATTTTGTGCACATGGTCCGTCTTATCTCGCACAAGATCCCCCATGTTGAGGGCCGCATATTCGTTAATACCAAGCAGCGCGTGTTCCTTATTGAACAGAAACGTCTAAATCAGGTTTCAATCCATTCATAAAAGTTGCAGCTCTGTTTTCATTACCTACTTGTCACTCCGTTTTTGCCAACGATTATTTTACCAGCTCTTGGAAATAACCAGCCTGTCATGCGTTGATTTGTTTTAATGTATGTTTCGAAAAACACTTTATTGTTCCTCAGTTTCTCACACGAAATTCTTTTTGAAAATACGTTGTGAATGTCGGTGAACAATCGTAAAAAATCTGATGTGTTCCATTCACATGACTTTCTCTACATCTCTGAAACAAGTTATTGATAAAAAGCTTATGCTTCTATTTACTTCATGCTAATAGAGAAAAAATTAGCAGAATAGTCTTATTACTTACTTCCTTGTAAGTAGAAGTGAAATAAGGGAGTACCATAGGCTAAAGTGATACTCAAAAGCTGGTTGTAAGTGACTGAAGTTCCTTTGTTTGTATGGGCAGGAGATGACAAATTCTTGTATGAGAAGAGAATGTTTTTTAAAGCTGAAACCAAAAACAAGGAATATATAAAATACGATCAACTCCACGAAAAAAATGTATATAACATAAATCGTGTGTTTCAACGTGCTCTACATTTTTTGTGTGGTAAGGTTTTCTCCATATCTTACGGTTTAGCAGTTATGCAAAATTCCGTAAAATTCATCCAGAATAAAGTAGTCTTCAAAGGCTATTCCCAGAAAATTCAAGATCTACATTTTATTTGGCAGGTAAACATGTTAAATATAAGAGATTTTAATCAACATCGTTAGAGCCATTTTTAAGAAAATAAAAATTTTCGAAAAAAGTTCCATGTAAAGGGTAGTTGGCGATGGGGTGATTTCGTGTCGCATCCTTGGAAGATACCAAACTTAAATACACACACACGGACATTTTTTCTAAAAATGCTTTTTTGGGATTCAGGTGGTCTCAAAACATGTATTTCCGGTAAATCTCGGATTCGAAATTTTGGGTACCTTCTCTATACACTATGTACATAGTGCGTATAGAGAAAGTAAAAAGGTATAAAACAATCTTTAAACATCAGGTGTTAAGTTAAACTTGGGTATACAATTCCTGATCATCTGTTGCTATGTAGTATTCCACTTACAGTGAACCTAATTGTAAGGTCCAATTGTGCTGTTTGGAACAGCAATTGTAGGCAGGTGAATATGCTATCACTTTTAAGTGTGCTAGACCTTTACGTTGCTCTTGTAATGGTTTCTGCGAATCATGAATTAGTCTCTTTGCAGAGGTGTTATCACTTGATTGGCTTTATCGCGATAACTGTCGCCTCTAAAGAGCAATGTCGTCAATCATTACGGATAAAGCGACTAACATACCAAACCAGGGTTACCACAATGCTATCTTCACCCATTCTTATCACTCGGCGTTATAATTGTTACAAAGAGACACCTGCTCAAATACTAAATATTGTATTACTATCTACTAAGCTTAACCACAGCGTTAGGTTTATTGAACATATACATGATTCAAACATTCTGTAGTTATTTATACAAGAGGCAACGTTTAACTCAAAATTAGCTAAAGAATATATGAATATTTATTTGCCTTGTGGCTTCCTTTGCCATAGTTTATATTTAGAGAGTGCATTTGGGGTACATACAGTGAAATTTAAATTACTTTAGGATTCTGACATTCACTTCGGCGGCTCAGGGAGGGTTAGTATCTATGGCAACGGAACTACACGACCCAAACCAATTACAATATAAGAGGTAAATGAGAATGGCTCGTCCTAGTAGTTTGGAGTTATTGATGAGATACGATCATTGCAGTTGCTGTAGAAACCACCTCTCTCTTAGCCTTCGAAGTGAACATCTGGATCCTCAATTAATTTAAATTCCACTGTAAGACAGGAATTAAAAGCGGGCGTTAAACACTACCAAAAAAAAAAAAAAAAAAAAAAAAAAAAAGACAGGAGTCTTACAGTTTACCTGTAGACGCAAGCAGTACGTGCTCTCCGAACTGGTTTGTGAACAGAGAAGAGAAAACATAGGCAGGCGGGAGCAACAATCTTTACACGATTGCACTTTATATTATAGGTTAGGCGGGGTAATTTCGATAAGTCAGCGTAGCTTTTTGGCTGGCAATAAAAGGTTGCAATGTACCGAGCATTCAAGTAAGCACACAAGTAGTTCACCATTTTGGCTCATATTTGGCATAATATCACTATAAGTAACGATAATTATAATGCTGAAATAAAGGTATTTGAATTACCCGCCGAATTAGAAATGGAGAAATTCTGATGGGCTAATTGGATATGACTGAGAAGCAATTTGGATAACAATGAATGCAGTGCGAGATAGCTCTATTTTTGGGCCCTGAAACAAATTTATTCTAAACATTATTACCAGGTGCTAGGGGTATAAATGCGCAGATTTCGCGTGTTGTGATATTCAGATATAACGAATATTAAAGTTCAATAACATTTTCATCTAACTCGAAAGATAAAGGAGATAACTGAGCATTATTGAATGCATTATATGGCAACAAAGTAGGACTTAGGAGCTGAATGCATTGTTTTTTATTGCAGATGTACCAAGGTTTGTTTTTTGAAAGCCGGTTCGCTAAGTGTCTGTGTGTGTTTATTATCAGCTACTGCCACTAACGAGGTGCGGGATAGTTTTCTTTCAAGCTATCCGGTTGTATTCACGAGACCTGAACTAAAAGCTAAGCATAAATTTAGTCTGATGACCAAAGGTAAAACAAATTCAAATTTGAATTATGGAAATACCTTATTCATGTGTATCGTGGAATAATTAAATCAAAGCACATCTTTGCTTATGTCACGACTTTACAGCAACCTATTCCACGACAGCAGCCAATGTGTCAGTTTAGACATATTACGGGTCAACGCTATATGGAACATACCTACCTTAATTGAAGTACAATTTCCCCGCCAGAGGAATCAAACCTAGGACCTCTGATATTGGAAGCCAGAACGCTGACCACTTCACCACAAAAGCAGTCTGTCATGTTTTGATGAATTGGTTCTACGCCCTCAATTTTTTGCAAAGATATACAAAATACTATATAACATGAAGACAATTAGACAAAATTGTGTCGATAAGCAGGTAATAAAGAAACAATAATCCTGGTCTCAGCAAGTACAATGAAACAGTTTTCTTATAAAGTCGTAAGTTCCTGGATTTTAATGTAAACATTTACATAATAAGCTTAATTAATAAAACCACTTTCAAAGATGTCCCTCTAGGTTATGTCATTCGAGAAGCAATAGAACATTTTGAAGCTATTTGCACTAGCATGGTAATGGAAGCGTAATCTTCTGTATCATCCAAAAATTCAATATCTTTGTTTTGCAGGAAATAAATCTCTTGTGGCCTAAATAGTAAATAAATAAAAAAGAGAAAAAAGTGATTATGTGTCTGTGAACGTATAACTTAAAATTGGAAAGCTGAATGTATTTCAAACCCAACACATATCAAGGATGAAACACAAAGATTTTTGTGTAATAGTTCCATTCCAGCAACACTTAATATGGAAAATGTGTATTTAATATTTAGTTAGTAACTACTTGATTAAACTGTCATTATTATGTTTTAGGTGTGTGAGTGTTTAATGTCGGAGATTTCGTATCGCAGCCATTGTCTTATTGTACGTCAGACCCCAGGAGAATAGGATGAAATGAGAGTAATTTCAAAGAGTAGCCGAAACCGGACTGCGGAGGAAAGTCACCGTAGAGGGTCCCTAACATATTCTATGCTGTTTTTCATCCCAGTGTGGAGATCATTAGGAGCCCGCAACTAGGTCTGACCAAACTCACCGATCCTACAGACGATTTCCAATGCCATCCCGCCGCCGAGAGCTGTATTTTCACTGTCATGGAAGGACGCCACATCGCATTACTTCTCGATACTTGCAACCCTGAAAGAGACCGATTGAATGAAATGGAAGTGAACTGAAGAGGGAATGAAGAAACCTCCCAATCATTTACCTAGTGACCTGGGTTATAGAGGTCCGACGCGGAAACCGATTCCACGACCTCCAGAATGCCAGTCTCAGAGGAAACGCCTGAGCCACCTGACTCGGTACGTTTGAGGAAATAACATAAGGAATAATTATGTATCTTGAAACTATTATAATGAACCCAATAATTTAAATTAAATGTTGTATAAAAGTGAATGTCTGGGAAAACTTAGAAATTAGAATAAAAAAATTGATTTTATTTGGTTTTTTTTTCACACAAGCTGTGTGTAGGAAGTTATTAGTTCAATAATATTTGACCATAATAGTTGGCTATTCTATGAAACCTAGATTTAAAGTACTTACATTTTTACTTTCTCTACACGTACTATGTACAGTGTATAGAAAAGGTATTGCACTCCACCCAAAAATTCGATACCGAGATTTTGCCGGAAAAATATGTTTTAGGGTCCTCTGTATCCAAAAAAAATCATTTTCAGAAAAAGGTCCGTGTGTGTCTGTGAACACGATAACTCAAAAACGAAAAGTTGGGAAAAGTAGCAAAATTAGTATTTAAGTTCGGTATCTTCCAAGGATGAGATACGAAGATTTTCAAGAAAACCCTCCCACCCCCAACTATCCTTTACATGTAACTTTTTTTCGAAAATTTTGATTCTCTCAAAAATGGCTCTAACGATTTTAATTAAAATATCGTATATTAAAGATATTTACCTGAATCTTGAATTTTCTGGGAATAGCCTCTGAAAACTACTTCATTGTGCTTGAATTTTACGGAATTTTGCATGAGATGGACAAAAACTTACCATACAAAAAATGTAGAGCACGTTAAAACGCACAGTTCATGTTGTATACATTTTTTTCGTGGAGTTAATCGTTTTTTTAGATATTCGTAGTTTTATATTTCAGCTTTAAAAAACTTGGTTTTCTCATACGGAAATTTGTCAACTCCTGTCCGTACAAACAAAGGAACTTCAGTCACATAGCAACCAGCTTTTGGCTTTCACTTTAACCTATGGTACTCCCTTATTTCGCTTCTACCTACAATAAAGCAAGAAATAAGACTATTTCTGCTAATTTTTCTCGATTAGCATGAAATAAATAAAAGAATAAGCTTATTAACAATAATTTGCTACAGAGATATAGAGAAAGTCATGCGAATGGAACACATCAGATGTTTTACGTTGGGTTTAAATCGTTTTTTATTTTCCTCAAACACACATATTTACTCTCATATACATACTTCCAGACTCTCTGGGAGCTCGCTGACCACTCGACCACAGAGGCACTCTCTTACAGCCATAGGAGTGTGTCATCTCAAAATAACTTGAAATCACCTTGTGGTTTGCCGGGGAACATGCGAGTCAGTTGAGAAATGTAATGCTATACCGGCATATTGCCATGGTAGCTCAGTGGTAGAGCAATGGGCTAGAGATAGAGGGATCTGCGGTTCAAATCCAGGCTATGGAATTGGAGAGGGAAGAAAAAGCAGAAAACTTAAGGGAAAGCTCAGAGCTCATTAGAATTCACAGTTTCAATCTATAACGTAGCCTTTATTAGATAGGGTTAACCCTTTTCTAAATACCCACTATAGTAGGCTCTCATTTTCTCAATTATGGATATACGTGATCTAACGGAACATGCTTGAAAGTTTACAATTCTTTCTTTACATTTTCTTTCGCTGAAGTCGTTAATACCACTTGTGATATAAAGCTTAAACGTTCGTGCGGAAAGTTGAAACTAACCAATATAGTTTATTTGAATAATCTCTGGGCAAATATAGTATCGTATATAGAAGAATCAGTTTTGTATGATTTATACAGTAATTAATGCATGTGTGTGAATTTTTAAAGGATAGACACAGCCTATGAGGTTGCATAACCGTCTTTTACTTTCCCTGTTACATATAGTAAGTAGGGGAAGTATTGTATTTCACTCTAATATGTCGACATTTCACCGGAAATATATGTTATGAGGTCCCTTGAACCCAAAACCGTTTAGAAAACTATCTGGTTGTGTCTGTGTGAGTCTGTGAACAATTCTAAAACAAAAATTCGGTTAAAAACCAAACTTGGTATTTAAGTTCAGCATTTTCCAAAGATGCTACACTTAGATTTTCAAGGAAATCCCCCAAAATCAAATCGCCATTTACATGGAATATTTGTCAAACATTTTTATTTTCTCAAAATGGCTCCATCGGTTTCGATTAAAATACCATAAATGTTCAAGATAAATTAAATGCTTGTGGTATCTAGAGTTTTCCGAGAAAAGGTTCTGAATTCCCCTTCATTTTGAATCACTTTAGCATAACTAGTAAACCGTAAGAGATAACAAAACTTGCTTGAAAAATGTAGATTTCGTTAATACCAATTTATGTGAAAATTTGTTTCCTTCCTTTTTTGTGTACTTGTGTATTTCCAACTATTGTTGTTGATTTCCTTTTTAAAATAATAGCTTTCTCAATGGGAGTCGGTCTCTCTTACTCTCACTCTCTTTCTCTCTTGGCCATACAAAGAGAGCGGAATTCAACAATGCTACAAAGCAAGCAACTCTTTAAAGAATTGAATGTCTTTTCTCCTAACCCCGTTGTACCTACAAGGAAATACGAAAAAAGACTATTTCTGCAAATGTAACATGCAGTAGATAGAAGAATAAGAGTTTTTAAGATTGATTTGAGTAACAATGAGTCGAGAAAGTCATATGAGCGCAGCATATAAGAGTTTTTAAACTTAAACTCAGATTATAATGGGATGCAACTTGAAACTGGTTTATATACATTTTTAAGAAAAACTCAAGATATTGTCCATATTCATACACAGGCTCAGTGGTCTAGGGGTATGATTCCTGCTTTGGGTGCAGGAGGTCCCGGGTTCAAATCCCGGCTGAGCCCTATTATTTGTTGTCGTTTATTTGTGAATGGTACTGTGTCGCGGTCGTGTGGTAATGTCAAAAATTGGTAAATTGTCGTTCCCCATCTTTAAAATAACTACTGTTAAGAATTCTGAAATTCTATCATTTTAAACTTATATTCTTAAATTGTAATAACTAGTTGATGCAAGAAGCAGAAACCGCTTTACTGTATAAGAAAATCTGTTAATTCGTTTTATTATTTCCCATTATCAATCTATATTTCTCATAAGAGTTTAGAGTTATCTTCTAACATCTTGTCTCTATTCCTTTTTAAAGAAATATAAATCGGAACAAGAAGTTACAAAACCAGCCACAGCTTTTTGGATTTTGCACTTAATAAGTTTTCTCTGCTCTAATATAAACCCTGAGATGCTTAATCGAAAAAAACTGACGTGCAGTGGTCATCAAAATACTGAAGTCGCCAATGCAGGTCGGTCTCTACTCGGTAGGTATGCAACTGGCATTCGCATGTGTCCCGCTATCGGTCCCCAAGATGCTCTCCCTAATTATAATATTTCTATATTCTCAAGAAAATATTAAGCTTCTAAAGTATGTTTTAGACTCGATGATTTTATTGAATTATACTCGTTCATAATTTTAATGATAACGATAATCATGCTAATAAAGATAATAATAAAGACTATAGTAATAGTAGACTAATAATAATAACAATAAGTTGATGATGATGATAATAATAATAAAATTATTGGGTATAAGAATCACTACTTACACTTGATGATTCAGTTTGTTAAAATTACTTGCCTGTAGTGTTTAAGTGCTTTATGTGACAAGCACTACAATGACGTATTATATTAGCCATATATATCCTCCGTAAGCTCTTGGAACAAATAAGCCACCTTACATAAGCAGAACCTAAAAACTGTTCCTCCCATTCGCCCTAATGCGTGGATTCTAATTATGATTTGGAGCAACTATTCCACTACGACAGACATGGCCTATAATATTACGTTCAAGGACTGTATTTGCAAGCACAGTTTTGGAGTCGTCTGGCCTAGTCCATTTTTGTTATGAGGCGGTTTGTTCATGTACCTTTATTGGCATTGAAAACTACATTTTAATTTCACGTAGGAACTGAGAAGAAATATCTTGGTTGGTTCGGGTTCGTTACGAAACATCCTACATATAGCTGGTCCGAGCACTTTATAACATGAGATTTAGCATCCATATAAGAGATTTCTCAAGCCTACTTCATCCAGAATAGTTGCCTAATATTCAGACAGTATTGAGGTTTCCGATAATTTAAATTGGTCGAATGCCAAATTACTAACACTGCTTATGCCTTATCCTTACATTAATGACATTTAGTTCTGCACATCTGATTCATATCAGAGTAGTGCATATGTTTAACTCTTGTTTTTAAAAATATAGGTTCGTTTTTATCTTTCTTCTATTTGGTTGTTCCGACGAGTAAAACAAACAGTGAGTAAGTTTTAATTGTATCATCGTCCTGCCAAGTATGAAGCCCAGTGACCTGTTATGGTCTCATTCCATCTCTTCAGTTTTAATTTTATTCATATATAAAATACGAATTATGTCTTATTTTTCTTATTTTGATGGATGTTGGCGGACTTTTGGGTGTTGATATGACGGAGAAACTAATACGAAATTGTACACTTGAAAGCTTTCCCCGCCCTGTTTCCTTTCTATCACTACCTAGAATTTGAGTTAATGCCACTAGATGGCAGCACACTGCGGCAGAAGTAGGTAACGTGCACGAGCGTAAGCTTTTCTAGATGTTTCATGCCATCCATACTCTCAACTACACTCTAATTTACTTCCTTCTTGCTTTCAAACGCTGTACTTCAATTACGTACCAGCAAACAACAACAATTACACATTCACCAAAGTAACCCTTTGTTTTATAAGTCAACTTATGCATTATTATTATTATTATTATTATTATTATTATTATTATTATTATTATTATTAAACATCACAATTAACCCCATACAGTTGCATCAACTGAAGAAAAAAAACCTCAGTCGTATCAAACTAAAAAGCTCCAAAACGTTCCAGTCTACATAACTATGTTTGTAATTTTAATTTAACAATGTACATAATTAGAAGATTAAAACGAACATTGAAACATGAGGCGGGAGCCGCCGTGGGTGAGTAGCTAGATCGCTCGCCTACCATCTAGACGGCCCGGGTTCGATCCAAGCGCTCGCAAGTGGGATTCGTGATGGACGAAGTGGCGTCTAGGTAGGTTTTCTCCGAGTCCTCCGGTTTCCACCGATTGCTCCATCATCACCTTTCCAATCATCAGTTTCCCTTACATTTCATATCATCCACTTCATGCCTGGTTACGGGCCGACCCCTCGTAACAGTTCTCCATTCTGTAGTTTCGTACCGTAGGCTTACCGACAGGTTTCTGGTCCCTAGGCATTGGTTTGTAAGTCCTAGGGGGGTGTGAGTCCTTCAATTACGAGGAGGGAAAGCCAATTACGAAACGAAACAAAAAAATAAGGCAAAATCAGACTCGATCATTAAAACTCTATAAGCCTATAACAATACCTATCATCGCATATGATCGAAACGTAGATTAATACATCACATTACTGCAAAAAAGTCAAGCTGAAATATACAGCAGGATATTCGAAACTGGATGGAAAGAACGCGAAACATTGCTAGAAGCCGAAGAATTAAATAGCAACACATAAAGAAATTTGCAAGTCACATTTGCACAGAATACAAACCAACATGATACCTAAGGTAGTTTTATATTATAAGAGAAAACCAGATAGAACTAGGACACGATGCTATTAATAATTTGGAGCCGGGACGGGTTGAAGCCCAAATCATGAAGGCAAGAAGAAGAATAAAAAGAAAAAGAACTTTAATTTGAGCTAAATACGTAATTTCAAAACTGTGTACTTTCTTTAGGGTCCATCCCCACATTCTCAATCACCTCATGTGAAAATCTTCAAATAATGCACCAAGATTTTACTGAAATTTAAAACTTATGAATCGTATTCATTCATTATCACATTTCTTGTTTTCTTCCGGAAAGATATTTCAAACACGCATGCATCTTTTCCTCATATCCTAGAAACTGCTTCAGTAGTTATTGGGTTTACTTCCTCAACAGGAGCAGAGTGGCGCAGTGGAAGCGTGCTGGGCCCATAACCCAGAGGTCCGTGGATCGAAACCACGCTCTGCTAAATAACTTTTTTGTTTTCCGTTTAAAATTAAATCCTGCACTTTATGCTAGTCTATCTTTATTCTGTTCTCTAGGTTTAGCGAGTAAGCACATAATACCATTAGAATACAGTACAATCGCTGTTCTCATTGGTCTAATCTTCCAATGTATCATGTTAAAATTGTATCTGTTCGTTGTTTACACTGCAATGAATTATCTCGCGATTTTAGATATTTTTGTGCGAAATTTATCTTTAAAATATATATTTTGAAGTGAGGCTGAAAAAATTGCTTCGTTTAGAGCAAACAATGGCTTCAGATGAATAAATGTTCTTGTGTATCTAACTTGAGATGAGAAAAAATGAAGAGATTGTAATATAAAACATACATAATGGGCAACTTTACCGATAGAAATATTATTTGTAAAACATTTCTATGTATTTATATTCGTATTGTGTGTGAGCGTGCGCGCCTGACAACAGCATATATAAGCCAAAAACGAAAAACGAGTTAAATATCAAACTTGACGTCTAAGTTCAGTGTCTACCATACAAGACAAGAACATTTTAAAGACAACTTCTCTTTACTTGAAATATATTATTTTCTCAAAAATAGCTAATGATTTTGAGCAAAGCACAATATATTTAAGATATTTATGTGACAAAGAAAATGCATACTTCGCTTGAATTTTGTGGAAACTGCCTGTAAAGTCCTCTCTATACGTACTATGTATATAATGTGGTGTGTGTGTGTCTGTGGGCAGCATAGCTCAAAAATGATAAGACCGTTAATTACCAAACTTGGTATTTAAGTTTGGTATCTTCCAAGGATGCGACACGAAGATTTTCAAGAAAATCTCCCCACCCCCAGCTACCCTTTACATGGAACTTTTTTCGAAAAGTTTCATTTTATCCAAAATGGCTCTAACGATTTTGATTAAAATATCGTATATTAAAGATATTTACCTGACAAATAAAGTTTATATTTTGAATTTTCTGGAAATAGCCTCTGAAGACTACTTTACTCTTGATGAATTTTACAGAATTTTGCATAACTGCTAAACTGTAAGAGATGGAAAAAAAATGTATTGCACAGAAAATGTGGAGCGTGTTAAAACACACAATTTATGTTATATACATTTTTTCGTGGAGTCGATCGTTTTTTAGATATTCATTGTTATTGGTTTCAGCTTTGAAAAACTTATACTTTTCTCATACAGAAATGTGCACATACAAACAAAGGAATTTCAGTCGTGTAGCAATCAGCTTTTGACTATCACTTTAACCTATGGTACTCCCTTATTTCGCTCCTACTTGCAAGGAAACAAATAATAGGACTATTTCTGCTAATTTTTTGTGGATTAGCATGAAGTAAATAGAAGCATTAGCTTTTTAACAATAATTTGTTGCAGAGATGTAGAGAAAGTCATGTGAATGGATCACATCAGATTTTAATATATTTTATATAACGGGAAAACCATAAGAAATAGATAAAAGTCAATAATCCTAAAAAGTAAGTTCCCCTTACTACCCAGTTTATTTCAACTATATATTGAGGCATTGTCGCCCTGCGTAGTTGTAAAGTTACACCTCTAATAACCAAAGTTGTGGGTTCAAACCCAGCAGAGGTTAATAGATTTTTTCGAACATAGAAATACTTAATATGGCTTCCTTCAGAAGGTCGTTGTTCCTTTATTTGCACGAAAAAGAACCCCTAAGGTCCCTGCACAAAATTACGCCATTTCCATCCATGAGTAGTGATTTCTTCCTATATCATATATGGGCGACGAATTGATTCACCTCAACATGGCGCATAGTGGTGAAATGGTGAACTAGAAATTCCAATCAATCAAGAACACACCGGTAGGTATGGCGTGAAATGAACTTGAATTGGGTCGTACGGCATCAGCCGTTTCCGAGATATCTATTACTATAAGCTTGATGTTTTCATTACTTCCGCGTTTTAAAATGCTGTAGCTATTCATGCCATGGAAAGAGCCTGGTTTCAAGACCAGCATACAGCGATGCGCCTTATATTTGCATATCTCTAACACCTTTGTACCATAACAAAATGCGTACTGAATGTTTTTATCCAAACATTTATCACAATTAACTTGAAGTAGATACAACAATAAACTTTTTCAAGAATATCTTCTTTTTATATGCTGCATAAAATTAAAGATAATGGATGGTTGAGAAAGTCATATGAGTGCAACACATCAGATATTTTGTCTAGTAGTCATTTCAAATAATAATAATTTCTGCAAATTTTCAGATGGTGTATTTGGGAAAGTGGAAACTTACAACATGAAATATTTCAAAAAGGGTTTACGGTACAAAAAATGTATTTTACCCAAATTGAATACTTTATGCGCGCTTGCTTCTAGTAGTAAGCTTTTAACATATTATTTCCCATTTATATAATATAAAGTAATAAAAAATTCGGTCACTAGAGGTTATTCACAGAAAATTCAAGACATAAATTTTTAGCTATCCAAATAACTTAAACAAATGCAATTTTAATCATTCATTTTATAAAGTCTAAAATAAAAAAAAACCTTTGTTATTCAAAGTGTAGTTTGGAGCAAGGACGTTGTTTTGAAAACCGTCATATCCCTATCCTTAGAATATGGTGAATGAAATACTCACTGATATTCAACCGACATTTCGTTTCGGAGCTATGCTGTTCATACACGCGTGCGTGCACCGATAACGAATTATTGGATGATTCTACCACCTACGACATAGGCGGTGGAGAGGATAACATATATCCAGTGAAAACATATTTAAATATCCTTAGTTGGAAGATGAAGTGATTAAAAGGTTACTAATATTTGTCCCACGCCGTTCCTTCCAGGAAATACAACTAGATATGTAGTTATAGAAACCATATAATCTATGGACATATATTCAGTCTTATCTCTGGAATGTTTTTCAATATTCAAACGCAAATTTCCATTAACAATGTTCGTAAAAAGTAAGTAAATTTAAACCTTTTTTATTTTCTCTAGCCCGCAATATACACAGTGAGCAGAGAAGGTATTGTATTCCATCCAAAAATTCGATGTCGAGATTTCATCGGAAATACATGTTTTCGGTCCCCTGAGTCCGAAAATAAATAGTTTTAGAAAAAGGTCCGTGCGTCTGTCTGTGAACAGCATAGCTCAAAACCATAAAGACCGTTAAATACCAAACTTGGTATTTACGTTTAGTAACTTGCAAGGATGCGATACGAAGATTTTCAGGAAAGTCCCACCATCACAAACTACCCCTTACATGGAAAAATTTTCGAAAAGTTTGGTTTTCTCAAAAATGACTCAAACGACTTTGATTAAAAGCCTGATATTAAAGATATTCACATCCCAAATAAAATGTATATCTTGAATTTTCTGGGAATAGCCTCTGAAGAGCTCTTTATTCTGGATGAATTTTGCCGAATTTTACTTAACTTCAAAACCCTAAGAGAACAGGCAAAAACTTACTGCACAGAAATGTAGATCTCGTCAAAACTCACTATTTATGACCTTTATGTTTTTGTTGTGGAGGTAACTGTTTCCGAGATATTCCTTGTTATTGGTTTAAATTGTAAAGTATTTATACTTTTCTCAGACAGGAAGTGTTCGTTGTTCTTTTGTTCTATTCCTACTCAAATAAAGAAGTGATTTGCAATGACAATCGCCTAACAACAGCTTTTAAAACATTTGACTATCACCTTAGCTTAGTGCATTCCCTTAGTTCCCTTCTACTTATAAGAAATTAAGTAATAAGAACATTCTGCTAATGTTTATCTCGATTAACATGGCGTAGAAAGAAGAGTAATCTTTTGTAAGAAGCTTTTTGTAGAGCAGCTAGAGAAAGTCATGTGAGTGTAACACATCAGATATTTTACTCAACACACCCCTCCTATGCAGTTTTTAGTAGAGACTAGAACAAGATATATTTTGAACACTGTATTGAATGAATTTTTCAATGCGTTTCGCACCTCCAAATTTAAGGCTATTATAATGCAGATTCAAATCAAGATGTGTACCCCCGTGTACTAGTTTAGGTTCTATATGTTGTAATACCACATGAATAAATATAGAATATAACGCTAATGATATATGATGCTCAGGGCATTGTGTTCCTTAGAGGAGCCTCTAGTATGCCATGTGGTGTACAGAGACCAGGAAATGCACCGCAACTCGACCTTGTCTTCATCATTACCCACTTGCTCCTACGTGCTGCATGCAGGCACCAAATAAAGTCAAGCATGTGGCTTCATCACCGCCTCCTTGTATGTTCATAACAGTATGAATAACGAGTACTTGGACCGCCTCCGTGGCTTTGCTGATCATCTCTTCAGCTCTTCAACTTTCTTTCCAGAGTTTTTGCAACCCTGAAAACATAATTAATATTATAGCTAATCCTTGTTTCTTATAAGCTTATGACCTATTCACATACATGAGATATAAGCACAGACGCAGCGTAAGCGAAAATCTCTGAATCCACGTTATTCAACGCAACACGCTACGGAATGCAACACAAAATTTGCACACTCCAAACTTTATCCTAGCGTTGCGTGCACAGAGAAGCAAGCAACCCTGCATTCTTTCCTCTATGCATTGCCTGCTGATCAATCGTTTTGCGAGTTTTTACACCGCAACATACATGATCTACCATTTGGCCCTGCCGTACCATCTCTCATTTCCCTCAAGAGGTTATGGCAGCCTCCTTTTGAATCCTCTTTTGATTTAATATATACGTTTAGATTTGTTGGCTCTTATAAGTCGTAATGCGCAAAGAGATAGTTCACAGTTCATTAAATGTGCAGCTTTATCACTTTCTGCAGTCTCTGTACTTGCATTATTTTCAATATTTTTGGATAAACAATTATTGTGGCGTCATTCCCGCGTGTATCAATTGTTATTATGTAATTTTCATTACTATCTATTTGTAAAAGATTAGGTGAATTTTCCTATAATGGTATTGTTATGTTATGGATTATGTTATTCAATTTGAAACTTGCGGAGCGCTTGGAAGATATCCGTATTGCGCAATTTACAGATCTGCCAACTTCTTGCGTTATCCTTACGGCTGCATTGTGAATGGTCTTCCCTCGCGCTTGAGCTTATGCTGCGTTGCGTCTGCGCATACATCTCACTGTGAGTGCGACATTATCCCACTGATATATAAGGTTCCGCGCACAACTTCCTTCGCTTTCTCCTGATTGGCTACGTACATATTTTAAAGGCGATATAAGAAAACCTATCCAGTGCAGGTGTCTGGCGATAAACGCTATATAAACTGTCCATCATGACAGATATTTGTGTTTTGTCATCCGAGAGCCAGGTTTAAAACGGAGGATCCTCCTCTATTATTTGTTGATACAAATTTACGCGTATTTTAGATGCATAAATGTATTTGATTGTTACGGTTATGAAAATATAAAACTGACAATTATTTTCAGAGAGAGATGTAAATATTCATGTCAAAAAATGAAATACTTTGTACTACCGCATAACCGCCTATTATACCAGGGCAGCCAATGAGAGGTCACATGACAGTTACGAGATGTGGAACAGACGTTAGTGAGAAGCCTATTGAATACCATCGGTAATTAAGATTGTTCCACTCACCATTTCTCTGTTAGGGGCACCCTACCCTTTACCAAGACTAGTAGACGTTCTGTGCTAAAATCCCGTCCGCTGATTTTCAATCTTTTACTAGATGAGTTCAAGAGTCTACGGTGGGAGAAGAGCTTGAAAGGGCTGAAGAAGCATTGCATGTTTTCTGTAATCCTTGAACAATTACAAGTTAGAATGCCACATGGTACGAGCTATTAATGCACAACTAAGCAAATATGGTAATGTAAACAGTGGTAAATATTGTACAGGATATTTAATCCTTTTGGATGCAATTCCATACGTTGCTTGGCAACATGACTAAGTATTCGGCTCACACATATGTACACATCTAATCACAGATACTTACTACACGTTACTGGAGGAGGTACCCCACATATTAGAAGGAGAATGTGGTTCTAGCATGATGGGCTCACAGCACACTTTGCAGAATCAGTCCATGTAGTAATAATCAGTACTTTCGGAAATTGATGGATCGGTCGGTGAGGACTTGTACAATCTCTCTCTCTCTCTCTCTCTCTCTCTCTCTCTCTCTCTCTCTCTCTCTCTCTCTCTCTCTCTCTCTCTGGGGCTACATGAAAACCGGAGTATATCCTGTCCCTGTTGACTCGAAGGAGGGACTAGTTGCAAGACTTCTTGCAGTGGCCACACAAATACAGAACACACCATGCATTCTCCAATGAACAGGGAGGGACTCCCTGCTTCGTCGATTCTCTCTGAGAGAACCTCATTATGAACAACTATTTATGCAATGTTTATCAGAACAATAAAGTAACTAAAATGCAACACTTATATTCTCATTTACCCAAAATAAGCTCCTGCATACACAATATGAGCTACATAGGTAGCTATTTAACAAAATATATTTGTTTTTGTCTCCTTTATCATGTTTATTAGCTTGTGTATTGCATTTTAGAACACTTGTAGATGGCTACAGAGCACCTCTTGTAGCTGTAGCGAAGTAAATGTGGAACTTTTGAGTGGGTCTTTCCCTAGTCTGAATAGGGGTGAATCCGTATGGGGACTTTAATCTATGTCCTTCTGTTTGGCATTTGATTCTGTAAATACTTTAAATATGTTGTTTTTCAGTGATCCAGTCGGTGTCCCCTTCTCATGAATAAATCTATAAAAGTGCCACGAAATGAAGCAATGACTGACTTTGCGTGTTCGGTTATTCCTGGATGAGTTTCCACCAAATTCATTGTCTGCGTACGCCCTTGACGAAGTACAACCTGAGTCGGAGTGATAGCAAGGTTCAAGCAACTCTGGTGTATCGTCAAGTTAATTTCTGGAAGTAATACAAAATCCAGTATTAACTTATTTATGCGGCGGCGCCGTGGTTGATGGTTAGACCACTGCCTCCCATCCAGGCGGCCCGGGTTCGATCCTAAGCGCCCTCATATGGGCTTCGTTGTGGACGAAGCGGCGTCTGGACTAGTTTTCTCCGGGTCCTCCGGTTTCCCCCGTCTCTCATTCCACCAATTGCCCCATCATCACCTTTCCAATCATCAATTTCACTTACATTTCATATCATCCTCTTCGTTATGTTCATGCCTGACTACAGGCCGACCATCCGCAACAGGTTCTCCATTCTGTGGTTTCGTGCCGGTGGCTCCCCAACAGGCTTCTGACCGCTAGGCATTGTATCATAAGTCCTAGGGGAATATCAGTCCTTCAAATACGGGGAGGGTAAGCCGATTACGAAACGAAATTAACTTATTTATAAATGCTTATGATAATGGGTTACCTCGAAACATAGGAAAATAATCTCATTGCGGTAAGCTTGCTTTTCAATTCAGGCAGGTCACCCTTCCATTCAGGAGGACTTGACACCTAGGTAGCGGTACCTATATCTTGATAAAATATGCAGTTGAATGTGAGTGTGTCACAGATTCATTAAGGACGCTGACTTTTGGAGCATATGTGAAATTTTTATGCCAAAACACGTTAAAACTATCTAAAAAATCTATGCTTCTTGCCACTGTTTAAACATTTTAAATGGTGAAAAGTTAAATCGACATTCTACCGCATATGGACTGATATGAAAGAACAATCATCAGATCTAAATTTTTAATATAATCCCTTACTTATTTTCATCTTTAAACATTTTAATTAATAGAATGAACATTTTAAGGAATTCAACACATGCATTGATAGTAACTTATATTTTTTTCACACATGCATACCAGATATATCAAATTTGAGTATAGCTTCATTTATAAGCATTTTGGTTTTCTGGGGAAATTTTTTTTATTAAAAACTATATTTTTCATGATAATAGGGTATAAAAGTCTTAATTTAATACATGAGCGCTAATACACTATACCTGTGCAAAAAACTTATCTTACTCATAGTTTCTAAGAAAGTATCTTTTATATCATTTATCATGTCATTTCATATAATATCATTTATGACGTTTAGATATGTATCATTTTTGAAGGTGTTATCACTTTTTTAAAATGTTAGAGGTAATACAATATTTGAAACTATTTTCTTTCAGCAAGTATTGCAGTGGATTTAACTATTTTTACTTTCTCTACACGTACTATGTACATAGTGTATAGAGAAGGTATTGTATTCCACCCAAAAATTTGATACCTAGATTTCACCGGAAATACATGTTTTGGGCCCCTGAATAATAAAAAAAAAAAAAAAGCATTTTTGGAAAAAAGTTCCTTGTGTGAGTGGGTGTGTCTGTGGACAGCATAGCTCAAAAACGAAAAGACCGTTAAACACCAAACTTGGTACTTGAGTTTGGTATCTTCCAAGGATGCGACATAAAGATTTTCAGGAAAAAAAAACCCGCCCCAAACTACCCTTTACATGGAAAAAATTTAGAAAATTTTGATTTTCTCAAAAATGGCTCTAACATTTTGATTAAAATCTCTTATATTCAAGATATTTACATGTCAAATAAAATGTATATCTTGAATTTTTGGGAAAAGTCTCTAAAGATCTCTTTATTTTGGATGATTTTTGGGAATAACCTCTAAACACCTCTTTATTCTGGATGATTTTTTTGAATTTTAAATAATTGGTAAATCGCAAGAGATAGACAAAACCTTACTACACATAAATGAAGATCACGATAAAACACACAATTTATGTCATAATACATTTTTACGTAGAGTTGATCGTTTTTGAGATATATCATGTTATTGGTTTCAGCTTTAAACATCATATATTTGTCAACTCTGTGCATACAAACAAAGGAACTTCAGTCACATAGCAACTAGCTTTTGACTATCACTTTAACCTATGGTACTCCCTTATTTCCCTTCTACTTTCAAGGAAGCAAGTAATAAGAGTATTTATGCTAATTTCTCTCAATTAGTATGAAGTAAATAGAAGCATAAGATGTAGAGAAAGTCATGTGAATGGAACACATCAGATTTTTTCATTACATCTTGCAAGTATACAGAATTATAGGAAGCGTAAATTTTATACTACTATAATTAATATAAAAAAATGTATATAACTGAAGACCAAATAAACATAATCAGCAAATTCTAAAATGATACATTCGAGGAAAATAATTGTTTTAAGTAAAGAGCGTAGTTTTTTAAAAATTATAATTTCTTTATTGGTGATTATAAGCAAGAAAAGAATAACACAAACTTTATCAGGTATGCAGTTCTCGCGTTACTATACTATTTTTGTCTCAAGCATTGCTATAGATGCAGAAGAGATTTCCACGCATTCTTTTCAGTAATTATTTAAATAAACTGCTGAGATATCACAGGAGCAGCAGTTTTGTAAAAAGCCAGTATCTCCCACGTCTCCCCTACACGCGAAGCGAGTGCAAGGACAGGAAATGCACCGCATTAAGATATATGGAAGGTAATTGCATGCCGCTCACATATGTTGTCCAAGCCATCATAACATCCTACGCAACAACTCGTTGCCAGCAACGTTGCCAACTTCTCTGCAGAAACGAATGAACGCGAGTAATATCACTTCCGTAATAACAACACAGAATGGCAAAGCTTAGTAAAAATATTACATCCTTGAGTAAAAGAAAAACTTAACTGTACCATTCACATCCTTTCTCTGGTTGTTCAATAAACAAACTTCTTACAAGACATGCTAATTGAGAATCTACACCAAGCCAATCGAGATAAACATTAGCAGAATGTTCTTATTACCCAGCTCCTTGTAAGCAGAAGGGATCTAAAGATGCACTATGCTAAAAGTTATGTCAAATGTTTTAAAAGCTGTCGCTATGCGATTGTAATTGAAATTCGCTTCTTTGCATCACCCGGAGTAAAATAAAAGAAACACAACTTCCTGTCTGAAAAAATAACTAAGTAAAGGGTGTTTCTTAAAGTTTCCGAACTCAGAGTTTATTACTTTTTTCTCAAATTTAATAGCACATACAAACTGAACTGATATGCATATACACTACACATACCTTTACATAAATGAAACCAATTTTTAAACCCATTGTTAAGAAATTCTCAGCCTCTGATGACAATAAGTACACAGACATGTCAATAAACCATTTTGCGCTCATTTCTTTCGCGACGTTCCAGTTCACTGCTGAAAATGGTCACTGTTTTCATCGGCAATACAATTAGAAATAGCGTCTTTGAGTTCTTGTAGGAGCATGCGTTCATTTTCTTAAATAACCCCAGAGGAAAAAAGCTGAAATGGTCAAATCGGGGGAGCGTGGGGGCCATACTTTTTTGGAGGTTATTTGATTCCCTCGCCTTCATGGACTCGTAAGCAGTGGTGCTATCTTGTTGAAATCAACTGTCACATCCTTTCTCTTGTAACATTTACACGAACTGTTGCACAACATCCCTGTAGACGATAGCATTGAGTGTTTTCTCAAAAAAAAAACGCCAAACTCCGATTTTTAGTTAATGAAGCGGCACTTCATCTAAGATATGAGGATTTTTGGTAGCCCAAATCCTAGTGTTCTGGGAATTAAGGTAGCCATTTGGTACATAGATGGAGCCACGCCTCATCTGTAAAGAAAGTCTTATCGAGAATGGATACATTATTGCGTATGAAAGTACTGAACAGGACGTTTTTCCAAATCGGGCAGCCGCAGCTCCTAGACGACTTTGACACGATACGGGTGCAATTTGGCTAGCTTAAGCGCTTTATGTGTGGATGCAATTGATGATCCAATTTGTGCCAAACGTCTTACCGTCTTTCGTGGCGATGTAACCATTCGCTGCTCAACTTCATGAACGAAGTCTTGTGGGTCTACATCATCACGGAGCCCGTATCACGAAATCGGTGCACAAGTGCACAAACGGTACTCTTACTTGGTGATTCTTCTCCATCTCTCCATATATCTTTCTCACGATTTCAACTCCAGCATAGCGACACGCTGCGCGCGTGTAAAACTATTGTCTCCGATTGCGATTCAAGATATTACCTCGAGCAACGCAACAGCTGCACTGATCTAAAAATAACACAAATTCTTCTTCAAGGGAACAGCAATTCGTAATGCAAAGCTTGCCAACTCATCCAGTATAATACCTTAAAGACAATTTTTCAAAGAATGAGTACGGTGACTTTTGAACGCTCTATATACAAAAATTGAAACTAATAAGAAGGAATAACTCGAAAAAGATTACCTCCACAACAAAAATATAAAGGATATAAATTGTGTGCTTTGATGGGCTCTGTGCATGTTTTTTGTAGTAAGTTTTTGTCCATCTCTGACGTTATGCAAAATTCATTCTGAATGAAGAGGATTTCAAAGACAATTCCCAAGAAATACTTTTTCTCATGGCGTTAACCATTTCAGAGATATTCCTTGCTACTGGTTGACATGTGAAACACTTATTTAGTTTGGTGCTAATAAATAAACTAAGAGAAGAAAGATGAATAATAATTTATGGAATATTTCTTCTCTCAAATGGGATGTCGTTGCTCCTGGTTAAACAAAGAGAATGGATTTTCAAACTCATCACAGCTCAGAAGAAATCTATCACTAAGCCTAGTGTATTCCTTTATTTCTTTATATATATAAAAGAAAATAAGTAACAAAAGTGATTATGGAAATGTTGATCGGATTAACGTGAATAAATTAGATAAATACGCTCTTTTAAGAATAAAGTGCTGATAATGGTAAGTGAAGGCCATGTGAATCTAACATATCATAATTTTAAAAATAGGCCAGTGTGTACGTAACAACATAACCCAAAAAACTTAATATTTAAATTCAGAATCTTCCAGAGATGCAATACGAAAATTTTCAATAACATCCCTCCACCCCAAACTACCCTTTACATATAAGTTTTTTTTTTCTAAATTTTCAATTTTCTCAAAAATGGATCTAACGATACCATATGTTAAAAATATTTTCATGACTAATGAAATATATCTATGTCTTGAATTTTTTGGGAGTAGCCTCTGAAAGAGGTCCTGTTTATCAAGGATGACTTTTGCAAAACTCGTAAACCACCTGATTGCTCAGGCTTTCGTCTTCGACTGGCAATTTGGATTCCCGCGACCGACCTCTTTGACCCTTGTGTTTTTTGGGGTATTCCCGAGTCACTAGGCGAATACTGGGGAGGTTTCTTCACTCCCCCGAGCTTCCGTTCATTTCATTTGAATAATCTAACGCTTTCATTATTAATTTGAGTTTCCTCTTAGTTTTCCAACATTTCGTGTCGCCTTCTTCCATAGTTATAAATATTAGGTAAAATGGAAACTTATTACCCTATCTAAAACTTAACAGTGTTCCACACCTATAAGCGCTTCCTTATAAACTCGGTTAAACCATACCGCTACGCACCGTCTCGCGATTGTGAGATGAATAGATGTTTGACTTTTGTTTGTCATACACAATAAATGCAAGAAGTCACGAGATTCTGGCTTCCTTTAAAAACTGTCTACATTCCATGTCAACATGTTTTCTCGCTTGGTCCCCGTTGTAAACCCAATAACAAAAATGTTTCTTTCTGCCAAACTTTTCTACTGCAAAGGTATGAATTTTTCGAAAATAATTGTTTAATAAATGATAAACCTCATCTTATTAAAAATAGAGAAATCAAACAAGGCAGATATCAGCACTCTGGTTTATTTAGCCAAAAAAGAAAAAAAAAGTTAAAAAAATAGAAAAAAGAAAAAAAGTTGATGCGTTCTATCTCTTTATCATAGGGATACGCATAGAAACAGCGAATGTCGGATTTTTACTGAAAAACCATGACTCTAAAACGACATAATCTGATAGAGAAAATATTCGCTATACGATAATGTATTCAAAGCTGACAAGATAACATGTAATATTACATGTTATTAGCAACCTAACCACAGTGCGGGAATATTAAATGTTAAAGCTATTGCGAATATGCATACATTAGAATTAAATACCTACTACATCCAAAAACTTCCCGCAATGTGTAAATAATACAGAAACAAGTTACCATATGGCAATTTATATACAATTTCCTTCAAAATAATTTCCTTCCGCTGTGACGCACTTCTGCCACAACGTATAAAGAGACTGGAAATACTCCTGGAAGTCATTTTCAGACATCTATCGTAGTGGCCTTGTCGCATGTACAATAATTTCTTCAGCGTTCGAAAATCTGAAACGTTTATGCCATTCTTACAAACACGTGAGTTTTTTTTTCATAGCTACTTCAACATAAGCTTCTTCCATCATTCTCAGTGTCTCTGAGGGAGATTTGTTGCTGGCATTGATGACAACTAAACTAACGGAATACGTAGGTATAACATTCTGTGGTTACCAGATGGCTCTAAGAGAGAAATATGCCACAGTTGGCTTTTGGTGAATTCCAATTGCTTGCTCTCTGCCTGCGGGCCATTCCCTCAAACATTTGAAGGAGTTAAAGAAACATAACGCTTTCATTTACCGACCGCAATGGCTCCGCGCTAACGTGTGATGCTCCTATTCGGGAAGTCACGGGTTCGATTCGCCTTAGCCGCCCTTTCTCACCATGGGTTTTTCATGGTTTTTCCCTTCCTTATTTGGTTAGGCAAATGCTGGAGTGGAGTATTCTATCATGGTTTTCCTTTTCTCCAATTTCCTCTCATTTCTTTTTCATTTTTCGTGTTTCAGGTTGACTTCGGTCTGAGTTACGGTAATGTCGGACAGAAGGCACAGGTTTGCGTATTGGAACTTCTTCTCTGGTCGGTTTCGTTGGAGACACGTCGTTGGAGACACGTCTCTGAGTAGCCTTCCAGTAGCCTTTGAGTGACCCTTCTCTGGCCGGGAGGTCAAGTCTGGATTTGTTGTGGAACTGCGCTTCTCTGTCGGATACGCCGACCTGTCCTACACAGCATACGTCTGCGGTAGCGTTAAATCAACCTTTCCCTCCGGGAGCGTATGCACAAAATATCCATTTGCCTTCGGGGTGCTGCGTGACCCTCCATTAAATAGTCACTGTTTTCATTTTATTAGGCCATGCCATAGTGTGATAATTTTGTTTCATAATTTTAATGAGCGCACTCATTATAATAGTTATATATTATGCAAATGTAAGTCGAATTTGGAGCACAGCGAAACTAAGCATATTTTAAATATTGTGTTAGGGCAACTTCTTCCGTTTTGTATGCTTCAAATTAGTCAATTAATTTCCCATCTTTTGAACAAAATTAAAGCGGTTTTTCACCCCCATACAGAATGGAATGCTGAGAACTACAGCAATTAAAGAACTCCATAAATAAAACTCTGTTTCAATTTCCTCGTGTAACGATCCAACACACCGCCAAATATTGCATTATAGTAGCTTTAAACATAAAGATCAAATCCCTGAGAGAGGATAATTTCACACGTAAAAATCCTCGTACCTTTGTCTTCATTTTCCAAGAAACACATACTATACATACAAGGACTGCATTTAGAGTCTTTAAAAAAGATTCTACTTCGATCAAGAATTTGGGTATCTTTAGCGCCTGCAAAGGTCGTCAGATGGAAGCTCTGTAAATGCTTCTTTATGAAGCGTTAACTAAAAGGAAATGAATTTGCAGATAAAGAAGCTAAGCCTAAAAGCAATACTTTTATTAGATATTTTATACCAAGCCCAGATATGTTCTACGTGTTTAAGACGAACTTACTTGAAAGGTAATGAAGAAAAAAAATAGTTAAGATGTATAAAAATGAAAATGTTTATAGTTAGATCCCTAATCCTTGGCCTAATATAAACAATGTATGTACAAAAGTAATATTTGCCGTAATAGAATACGTAATTATACTTTCTTAAGCTCAATTTTAAGTACACCCCATATCATAGGCGACAGACAATGCCTATCTATAGAAGAAATGGAAACTCCGGATCGGTGAGTGTCCAAAATGTATTATCTACACATAGAGAGAAATGGTAAAGTGTAAAGAAGTTGAAACTCCAATAAAGTTTCAGAACTTATGAGTAATTTGAATACCTAAACATTGTAATCCTTGAAATCATTTTATTAAATATTTGCAAAATTTTAAAAATAAAGTTTCAGAACTTATGAGTAATTTGAATACCTAAACATTGTTATCCTTGAAATCATTTTCTTAGATATTTGCAAAATTTTAAATCTTGCAATATGTATAATGTGATTTACAGGCTTAATTTGTGTGACTAATAATAATATGTTTATCTTCCTGCCATCTGGTGATTTTGGCGCTACTACAATGACTCTGATGCAAGCACTGTAGCGCTCACTTACTACCATCTAGCGTGCGTTGAGATAATCACTGCAGTAGTACTACGGTAGTAGCAGGCAGCTGATTATAGAAAATTCCGCTTGATGTCACTACCTCTCGGTTTGAATGCCATGAGGTAGAATCACTTCTAGGCTGTACCTTACTTGCAAGAATACTTTTCACAACATATACAAGATTTATACCACCGTCTTCAACTAAGTCCAAATCCATGGACACTACAATGTTATTCAAAGATTGCCTTAAACGACTGATTTTCCTGATTAATAACCTGTCCTAATTTTTAGGAAGGTTTTATAAATAGCATTCATTAACTGTGTATGATACCATTTATGTATAGTTAGGGGCTCCTTGTCAGTTCGATACTATTATCATTGTAAGAAGCATGTAAATAGAAAAGAAAACGAAGGTAGAATCACTGGGTAAGATTGACTCCACTATAAGAATTATAAGATTATCAAGAAAATTCATGTTCAATCTGAATTAATTTCGTATAATTTTATACAACTTGTAATACGCATTATATCTCATTAAATATTATAAAGAAAAAAGAAACATCGCAAAAGCAATTACAAGAAGAGGACACCAGAATTCATGGGAGAATTTTATTAGCCAGATAGAAAACGACATACATGGCAGACAACAATTTGCCTATAAAGTGATTAAGACGTTAACAAAACAAGAGAAAGACAAAGTGAGAATAAACAATATATCTGAAGAAGAATGGTTGAAATATTATAAGGAACTATGGTATAAATTAGAAGAAAATGGAAAGTCAATAGAGGACCAAGTAATAGTTAAAACATCTATAGATTTAATCACCGAAGAAGAATTACAATTAACTTTACAAAACATGCAAAATAGAAAGGCTCCAGGACCAGATGGAATAAATGCAGAATTAATAAAGTATGGAGGAGATAAATTAAATGTAAGACTGCTTAATTTTATCAACAAATGTTGGAAAACGAATAGAATTCCTAAATGCTGGTACGATGCACACGTCATCAATATATTTAAAAAGGGCAAAAGAAATGTATGTAGTAATTACAGAGGTATAAGTCTCGTGAACACAGGCTATAAGCTGTATACAAAAATCATAAACAAACGTCTAAGTATAATTACAGAACCGTTATTATTAGAAAACCAAATGGGATTTAGAAAAGGACGATCCTGCACCGATAATATATTTTCTATTAACCAAATTATTGAAAAGAGAAGAGAATATAATTTAGAAACACATATAGCTTTTGTAGATTTAGAAAAAGCTTTTGATAAGGTAAGCAGAATTAGACTCTGGCATATATTAGATAAAAAAGGATACCCAAAACAATTGATAGATGTACTCAGGAATATATACCAAGAAACAAAAATAAAAATAGTTTTAGGAAATGGACGATTATCACAAGATATGATAATTAATAATGGTTTAAGACAAGGATGTAGTTTATCTCCGCTTTTATTTAATATTTATATGGATGATATTCTCAGAAAATTAAAAGATGAAATACCATTAGGAACAAAAATAAATAAAGATAATGCCTTAAATATGCTACTCTTTGCAGATGACATGATGTTAATACAAGACCGAGAAGATAAGCTGCAAATAAGTATGTACAAGCTACAAAAATTGATCCAGGATTATGGTTTAAGTATATCAATAGAAAAATCAAAGATAATGGCATTTATAGGAAAACATATAAAAAGATCAAAGATAGTGTTAAGCAATAAAGTGTTAGAACAGGTGATAAAATTTAACTACTTGGGTTGTAATGTAACCTTTAAGACAAACAATGAAGAAATAAATAATAAAGTGAGTAAGTTCCAATATATTTGTGGAGTAATAGCTCGTACCTTAAAAAGGAAAACCCGAAAAGATACAAACCTAAAATTCTATAAGACAATGGCTGTTCCAGTTTTACTGTATGGTTCGGAGACATGGACTCTTAAAAAGAAAGATTGCAGCCAAATACAAGCGGCAGAAATGAAATATCTCCGAGCAGTAAAAGGTTGCACCAGACAAGATCATATTAGAAATGAAGACATAAGGAAAGAATTAGACATTTTTTGCTTAAAAGAAAGGATACAAATAAATAGAGAAAAATGGGAAAGCCATTTACAAAGAATGGATAACTCTCGCATTCCATTTCAATCATACAAATACAAACCTCTAGGCTACAGAACGATAGGAAGACCAGTTAAAAGATGGGAAGAAATATGAGGCCGGAACAGGAGAATCCTCCTAATCCATGAAGAGTTGATGATGATGATGATCTCATTAAAACATAATTTATATCAAATATATGTTTTGTGGCATTAACCATTTCTGAGATTTGCGTTTAATTAGTGTGAATTTTCAAATATTGCATTTTCTTTAAGAACTGTAAAGTTGTTATTTGATTATTTTCTTGATCTTTCTCTTCCCAAAGACAGTTTAGGTATAGTGACTTTTTTCAGATTGAACAATCTCTTCTACCTGCCATATACGTTCCTCCAATGAATTGTGTTAATGAGCATTTCTGCAGATGCCTATCTCCATTAATAATACGCAAAGAGAAACGCAATTACAAGAATACTTTGTGGAGTAGTTAGGATAGAAACTCGTTTTAACATTTGCGTAAAAATCAGCGTGTATTATATTTCACTCTTTCAAGTGCTCAACTTGGTATGAATAAAAACCCTTTTGAATACATATTTTGAAAACATATTCAAGCAATGGAAGCAAAACAGAGCATATTAGTAGAATAGAAATGTTATAAATAAAGGTTAAGTTTCGATTGATGAAAAATAAAATACTAGTTTAGTTTATGATACCCATACAGAGCAAGAGCAGAGTGGCGCAGTGGAAGCGTGCTGGGCCCATAACCCAGAGGTCCGTGGATCGAAACCACGCTCTGCTAAATTACTTTTTTTTCTACTTTCAATAACTTTTTCTTATGCTGAAACAGTTGTACCTTTTCTTACGGTTTCGTATTTCAGCAAAATTACACTATAAATAATAATGAATTAGTAAATAAACCAGACTTAGGGCAGATTTGTGAGCAGAGTGATGCAGTTGTAACGTAATAGCAAATCATTTTCACAAAGTAGATCCATACACAGGATAGGCAAACAATACGATCGATAAGAGTGGAAGCAATACTTATTAATGCTTAATAATGTAAGTACGTTGTAAAGTAAAATATGTTGTTTTCAACGTTCCCCATATGACCTATCGGCTTTCGGGAATTTCCTCATTCCATCAAGCCATGACTGACTTATTTACTGACACAATAAATAATAATAGTCAAATTCAATTGTTTCTAGTCGATGCAAATGCCTCCAAATTAAATTCTATTACAAAAGATAGTAGAGTTCTTATTACAGTCTTGTAATACAATTATCTACAGCAATAAAGGAAGTCATGGAAAAGAAAAATCATGCTTTCTAAGATAGCCTTTCAAAATGGTTTGTGATTATTACGGTTTATGTAATAATTATGTGGTGCAATTTAACAGTACTTGTGTAGTCATTATACTTTCCTTTAATCTTGTGCTTGAATAGTCATATTTAGGGTCTATTATGCTCTGGATAAGAAGTAGAAATGTCAGTTTGAAATTATACTTGTCTGAGAGTTCTTGTGATTAATACATCATTTAAGACATCTTCCACAAAATCATGTCCTATGCAGTCGCGTTGGAAAATTAGATACAATTTATAATCTCTAAATAATTAAGCATTTTAATGAGTAATATTATTGTAATATCTGAATAGTTATAGGAACAAAATCTATTCATAGTTTTACTCACACACACACACACACACACACACACACACACACACACACACACACACACACACACACACACACACACACACACACACACACACACACACACACATATATATTAGCCAGTACACAACAAAGGTTGTATTTATTCTAAATCAGCAGCTTGATCTTTCCCACCTCTTATGCAATAATTATTATTTGAAATCAAATTTATTTATTTAAAAATAATGCTAAATAAACTCAAAACGAAGTGTGAGGGAGTTTGTTATATGTGCATTTATTGACCAAAACATTCGAAAATACCACAATATATTGCGAAATATAAATTAAAAAAAAATTGTGTTTTTTATTTCTCCTGAAAAAACTAGTTTCTATCACATAGGGAATTTTATAAAAACAGTGACGATATGCACAATTGAATTGCACAACTTATCTCAGCTAACAGTATGTTTAGATTTCTCACAGTGAAAGCTGCGAGTTGTTAAAAATAATCATTCTTTTGAAGGTATTCAGTCTTGTAAACCCTTAACAATACGCTATGAAACCTTTGATACAAATCAATCTAATAATAATCTATGATACAAATTATAGTGTAAAAAGGAAATAATATTAAATAGCATAGGTATGCCATCTAGCGTCACTTTTGAATACGTTACAGAATGCCACAATATGGCGAAATCTATGGGCGAAACGTTTTAGCATCCATCCCAACTCCAGACTTCTTTGGGTGGTGCTGCCACCTGGCAGAAGCAGTATGAATGTTTAACGCGGCTACTGTCACGAGAGGGCCTAGTAACACTGATTGACATACCAAATTTCCCCAGACAGTGCTGCTGTAACGCTGAACTGCGCTGAACACAGTAAGATTCATGGTTAGCAAGCGAGGCATTTTGTATTCGGGTCAGCATTGCCTGTGACCCCGTTCCCTTACGTTAGATGACATGTGAAATTCGACTATGTCGTCAGTCTGCGAAATTTTGAATGTAGGTTAGGTAAGGAGGCTATTGCTCTTGTAACTGCTGAAGAGATAAGAATAGAAATACGTAGGCGAACGGCTTCTTAGTCCACAGATGGTGCTTTTGTTTTTCTGCTTACTTATTTTCGCATTTATGCTCTGAAAATTAGTATTGCATATACTATGACGTAAAAGAATTACCAAATCGAGAGAAATCCTTAGAAAGACTGGAATGTTAAAAAAAAAAATGGAGAGAGGCGGTTCTGTCAATCAGGCTACATCTGTATATTTGTATATTGCATTTAATATAACCGCTGTCAATATTAAACACTCGTTGTAGTAAATATTTAGCATAAACTCTTGTTGCAAAGTATATAAAAAATAGGTTCATGTGTAATATTCCTAAACACATCGTTTTTTAAAGAATTTGAACGCTGACGAGAAAATTAAGATTTTTACTAAATTGTATTTTTACAATTCGAGATGTAAGCACTGAAGGTTGGATGATTTATTTATTTTTGTCTTAACTGTTATTGTAACTCGAATGGTTTATGAGTATTTTCTTCTAAAAGTAAACATTTATTAATAACTTTATTAAAATTATAATTTATTGTTTTGACTTTATTTATTATTTTATAACTGCAAAAGACAATATATATTGTATATATAAATTGGTTAAAATTAATTGGTGCTACCGAGGTAATAACGTAAATGATTTCTTTAGATTGCTTTATGCACATGTTCTAATTTCTTAAAAAATTGTTATCATAGTTTCATATATACTAATTTTCTCGGCGAAAAACACAACGATCCAAATTTAATTTGATTTCGATTTTTTCAAACAGCTAAATGCTGTTTTTGTTCTGTAGTGTTTTGTTCATAATACCTTTTTAGGTTACCGCCGAACGATAAACCAGGTTTTCATTCTACAAAGCGTTTAGCAAACAAACTGAATCTGTTAGCAAACAAACAATTCGCGATAATCTCGGGAGAATTCTCTCGCTGTTAGTGAAGGATTACGTGCTCACAGACTCCAATTTGTAGTTCTCAGAAATATTCCTATTCATCTCAATACACAATTACGGACTGCCTAGATGTTTTCATACTACACCAGACCTATCCAATTAGACAATGCACGCTGAGAGTCGTAGTCCACAAATATTTTACTCAGTTAAACATACTTTACATACGAGCAGTTAACTTTTAACAATGCAATATTACACCATTAAAATATTTTTCCTTCCTATTTTATATATGATATATGATCTATGATGAACTCAATAAATATATTGTGCATGTAGTGGATAATATGGTGAAGGATCTCCCTCCCCCCATATGGAATAGTCATACAAGTCCAATACAATCATTATTCTTTAAACCAATAGATACAGAAGAAGTGAGTAAAATAATACAAAAACTTAAAAACAAAAACAGCAAAATCACAAATAATCCAATTAATAATATAATTTTGAAGAATTGCCACTATCATCTAGCACCCATACTTTCTGATCTAATTAATCTTTCTCTAAATAGTGGTACAGTGCCTGACATGTGTAAGCTTGCTAGAATAGTACCAATACACAAAAAAGATGATAAATCTTCACCGAACAACTATAGACCCATAAGTATTGTATCCACTGTATCAAAAGTTCTGGAATCCGTTGTAAAAGACAGACTTGTAAACTTTCTAGAACAGATAAATTTTTTCTTTAAATTCCAATAAGGATTCTTACCCAAAAACAGCACAGAAGCAGTAGCACTTTATGTAGTAAACCTATTACAAAAAACTTTAGATAACAAACAAATTGCAGGTGGACTTTTCATTGACCTAAATAAAGCGTTTGATACTG